>BQNB010034801.1:0-51347 GCA_026074375.1 Tanacetum coccineum
TCTTGTTGAATTCACATCATTATTCTCTTCGTGTTATTAGTTGCTTATATGGTATTTTGAGACGTGACAACCATTTTACCACCTTTGTGCTTATTGATACTTAGATTCTTCACAATTGAAAACACCCAAATCCTAGTGAACGACCTCGGCTTACCATAAAAAGCTAGCTACAAACGAAAGGGTCATACTTGCCCATGTGTTCTTAGCTTATTTGGTAATTCGTGTTATAACTTTAAAACTAGTAGTCGCGAGACATATCAATAACGTTTGGGTTGTTTCTAGTCATCAATCATCCTTCTAAACCACCTCTTTTTGTAAGTCTCTTAATCTTTTTAAAACTTGTACTTTTATGATTGATTCGTCAATATCTATACACGTAAAATATAAATTATATAATATGATGGAAAATTACCAAATTACCCTTGAGGACAAAGGTAAAAAGGAAAATCTTCACAAATATATATAATATAATATAATACGTATATTAACCGGGAAGTATGATCCCCTGGTCGTTTCCCCAACGATTTGTGAAATTGAAACCACGTTCTAGTTTGGACAATGATTTGAATTAAAATAAAGATTGATTTGATTATCTATAACTACTAATTAAAAGCAACAATTAAAATAAGAAAACTAAAGCAATTAAGCACAAAAACAATTAACGGGAACAAATTAAATGCGACGAATAAGCAACTAAGGCAAGATTAACTCCTAAAAATGCAAATTAAATTTCTAAACCTAAAATAAGACAAAAGAAAATTTTAAGAAAAAGAAAATTATTTTTTTGATTATTTTTGAATTTATTATGAATTAAAAACTAATTTATTCTATTTAAATCCTAGAAAATAGCAAATTGAATCCTAAAAATTCTAAAAAATGATTTTTAAACTTAGAAAAATCTAAAATAATATAAAAATTCAGAAAACTATTTTTAACTACTTTTAATAATAAAATCCTATTTTTAAAATTAAAATTAAAAGCTTAAAAATGAAAATTAAAATCTAAAAAGAGTAAAAATGATTTTTCTGGATGTAAAACTAAAAGTAATTAACCTAATACTAAAAACTATTTTTTTATATTTTTAAAAGTTATTTTTGTATTTTTAAATGATTTTCGAAAATTTAAACCTAAGAAAAATCCTAGAAAATAAACTACTAAATGGAAAAATTCCAAAAATTCAGGAAAAGTCCTAAATTCTCGCAGGAACAAGTGAAAAATAAGACCAACCCAACAACTAATCAAATAAGCCCCTAAATAAGCTGAAACAGCTACGACTTATTAACTTAGGCTTAAGGCCCAAGTGACTATAACAAATAAATGGAAGAAGACTTGGACGGATGAGCTAATATAGCATGATGGTTAAGGCATTGGTGTTGTGTGGGTGAAGTCTTGGGTTCAAGTCCCAGGAACACGTTTTTTTGCAATTTTTTTTATTTTTGAAAACTAAAAGCACAAAGTTGAAGAACACACTTTTTAAAGCAATTTTTATAAAAACAAAATAATCTAAAACTTAAAAATAAGCTCTTAAAAAGATTATGACAGAAGCTGTTTTAGAAAGTAGCTTTTTGACAACTAAAAAGCTAAATCACATTCAATTAAGCACTCAGACCTCAAATAAGAACCAATTTTAAAACCAAAACTTGTTTTAGAAAGCTCATGATATGTAGAAGCTACTTTTGATAAGCTAATTTAACCAATAACACTAAAAGCTAACTGAATTAACTAATCTAAATGGCAAACTCAGTAGAAAGACTTTAAAGTTCAAAAACAAATTAAGCTAAAATGGACAATAAGCTATAATGGAACCTGAGCTTTTGAAAACTTAACCAACTACATATAAGCTATAAGTTTCAACCATAGAACTAAATCCTATAAGCTAAAAATTTATATTTAAAAGATAAGATCCAACAACTAATGTTTTTAGTTTTTTAAGATTTTTGATGCACTTTAAAAGCAAATGTACCCTAGTGAATAAGCTAGAAATCTAAAAACAAGTTTTAATCTAACTAATCCTATATGTAAACTATAAGCTAACTGAATTTTATCAACTAAAACCTATTTAAACTAGCTTAAATATGATCAAAAAGGGACTGCAGTTGGACATTACAGTCTACCTATCTGATGCACTTGGCAAGGGTTGCTAGAACCAAATGCAGGTGACCAAATGAGTCTCGCTTGCATTAGACACTCAAAATGAGTGTATAATCACTTAACAAGCAAAAACCAAGCTTATGAAAGCTTGGATCCAAAATTCACTAGCTAGCTTAAGTCAAATACCTCCCCTGGTGCAGGAACAACAACATAAGCCTTAACTACTTGAATTTTTGAAATCTATCTTGTGAAATCAACTTGACTACTCATTTTAAGTGAAAATGAAACTGACTCAAACCATTTGTTCAATTCATTTTAACTTTAAGAAGTCAAATGCTACTAAACGAAACACTCCTTTAACATTGACAGATTTCATTTTAGCTTGAACTTTTAAAATCTAGTTAATAAAGCCTAAGTACCATATATCTAATAGCTTATAACAAGCTTAATAAACATAAATCAACAATCAATTAAGCTAGAATCAAAGATCTATAAGCTAAGCTAATTTATTTTTTTGGATTTTATGATTTATAAGACAATATGAGAAAAACAAAGATCTAATCTACTAGACTAAAAAACAGATAGCAAAGTATGATCAATAAGCATAATGCAACAGATGTAAACTCAAATAAGCAACTAGATAAGCAAATAAGCAAAACTACATTAAGTATTTAAAAACAGGAAAAATAAGAGAGAACTTACAATTATCCCTAACTAAAAAAAGGATTAATGTGCTCAAAGCTGGCTTATTTAAAATAAGCCAGTAAAAGTCCATGGAAGCTCATCCTTTGCTAGCTTCCCTTCCATAAGCTCAAAATCCAATAAGTCAAGGTATTAAACTTATTTTAAGGTTTAAGTAAATTAGGTACTTATTAAAGCTCAATTACAAGCTTAGAGACTTGTAAGAGCTTATGAGAGCTTGTTGTGAGCTTTTGAAACAATAGCATACATTTGAGAGTAAAGAAGAGCTTATAAGTGAAAAAGCTTATGAAAACTAAACTTAGGATTTTATTAATACTCAAAAACAGATTACAATGCTTTATAAAAGAGACTACAAGAGCTTGAAAAAGTAAAATTACATTTAAAAAAAACTACATAAGCTATTTAACTAAGAAAAATTACAAGAAAAAGAGATAAGATGTGTGTGAGTGAGGGCTTCAATTTATAGTGCTCAGGAGATGCTTCTAGGCTCCTGAGTTTGTTATACGTTCCTCCAATCTTGTCCATCCATCCTTGCTCAATCACTGGAAGCTCATTCTTAACCCTCGGATCACTTTTGCACACACGGATTGTAACACCCCGCCGTTTCGGAGTGTTAAACCTTCTAATTTACCGTATATCAGCGGAAGCGTCTACTCTGATCCCACTTATGTGGGCTTGACAATTGCATTGCGTGGTGACGTTTTTATCCTGCCCAATCATATTAATCACATGAATTTCCTTTCTTGACCCTCAATTAGCAAAAGCCCCTTTGTTTTAACCCTGGGTTAAAATGGGGAGTACGATGACAGTGTTTAATATTTTTCCCGTCATTTTTAGTGGAAAGGGGGTATTTGTTTGACTGAGGGAGGGATTAAGGGCTTTGACCTGGGTTTATTTAAGGAAATTGGGCCATAGGGTTTCGGTTTGGACTTGGAAAAGGGGTAACCGGGTTGTAAGGTTATTCATTAGATGTTAAGATGCTAGGTTTTAAACTAACGACCGTTAGTGGAATTTAGGGTTTGTTTTGTTACTTTGCATATTTTGAGGTCTGAATTGGTAACTTTGGGTTTTGTCTTTTAGTGAGTTGACCATTTGACTTTCTAACCAAGTTTGACTGAAGCTTGACTATTTGACCTTGATAGCTTTCTCCTGGACTTTTTTTTGGGCTCTGCCATTCCGTGTTTGTCGTTTGTCGTTTTGAACGTTTCTTGTGATTTTGGCTTATCCGTACCTACACTATAAGAAGACAAACAAGCAATATACAAGAATTTTATGTACATTTTTGGTCTTTATATAAAACAAATATGTGTTTTTACACATATCAAAATTCCCCAAACTAAGCGATTGCGTGTCCTTACGCAATGTTATATGCCTTATAACCAAATACCTCAAAACTTCCCCAAACTAAATCTTTGAAAAGTAGCAAAGATTTTTTTTTGTATATATATTAATAATATAATTGAGATTATTTCGACTTTCATTATAACTGTTAGGGATCATAGAACAAGATGTCTTTGATTCTGATGAATGCCCACCCCCCCGCAAAATGGAATAAATTATCGGTTCACTGACTTTTCACTTATCAAACCAAGCTTAAAACATATCACAGCTCAAAATAGCTGTATAGATGTAACATCTACTCATATTTGCAACTTGTCAAATTTTACTCCCGACATTTATTATATCTTAAGTGAGTGTGCTATTTTGAATTTCAACCATGGATCAACTTTTTGCAACATACTATGCTTTACGTTCCACCTTAGAATAATGAGTTTAAAGGCGAGATCCTCCCATGTAGCGACTTTCGTCTCGGCACATCCCAACCTTACGGCTAAGTGACCTGGCTTTTGACACCCCACAGAGATAGTATCAGGACTCACGGATCTTAGTTTAAAAATTCTAGTTTCTCGGATATTCTCTAGCTTATAAATTAGAATAGTCAAAGTGCAAAGATATTTGATTTTAACACAAAAGAAGTCAATTATTATTTAATTTAACTATTTAGATTGTTTTACAATTGTAACCATTGACTTTTAGAGGAGCAAGCATCGTTGTGAGCGGCTGATGCAGCGGGGGGGGGTAAACTTTTTTCAGTCTCGGATTTTTATTCTTACCTATGGCTTTCTTAGAAGACTACACATCGGTTGTGAGCGGGAAGAGGTAGTAACTTTTATAGCCACAGCTTTCATTATTATATTTGTTTTTTATATTTTCCTTTTTTTTATTAAACTCATTTATTTAGAAAGAAGCTTCTTTTTGAAAAATTCATGTATTAAATTTGATACCTAAGACTAAATTTATTGCTATATATATACATAAAAAATTCGTTGATTTAAGTTTAATCTCAAAAAAACAAACACGTATTATTAATACGGATAAGAGCTTATGGGAGAAAAAGCAACAAGGTCAACCATTGAGGCTCTTAAGATTTCCACTAATCCTTGTTTAGCATCTGCTAAAACTCATACTTAACTATATCATTTTGCCGTTCTTCGCGAATTAGCGAACGATTACGCTCTAAATGTTAAGGAAAACAAGCTAGAGCTCAACACGCTCGATCGGGTCAAAATTTACTCTTATTCTTACCCAGCAAGAAAGTCAAAATTTGTGACAAAAACACTTATTTTATTTTTGAAATTTTTTTAAAATTTTTCATATTTTTGAAAATTTTTGTGGGAAAACGGGGTACGTGAGAACAATGGTGATCGCTTGACTACACCTTACAATAATATTTAATATAATAAAGATATAATATATAGTAAGAATAGTCAAAAACAGAGTCAATGGATTACGAGCAAGTAGGGTAGAGCTTTCGGGTCGTAAATCCCCAACGAGCTGGAATGTAAATCGCATCGATCGAAGATTTGAGTTTGAAGGGAGGGAATTGAGTTTGGGAAGTTGAAAAAAGTCAATTGATAATAACGGACTTAACGTTTAAGTAAAAACCTAGAAGAATTTACGAAATTAAACTATGAAAACGAAGGCCGAATACCGGACAAAAGGGGGGAAACTTAAAATCTTTAAAAATACCCTACGGAAAATTTTCACTTCTAAATACTCTTCGGGTCAAATAACGAGAAATGAAAAAGACTAGACCGAAAACGGAGTTCGTTTGACCCAAAAACGAGTCAAAACAAAATCCCGCACCCGGACCCGTTCTTTAAAAGATGAAAAGTTATAAAAATGACCCTACGAAAAATTTTATATTTTTCCTACAAACTAGATGACAAAAGAAAATTTTAAAAAATGCAAAATATTTTTTTGATAATATTTTTGTATTTATTTCTGAATTAAAATAAAATTCTTATCTAAATTAAATTATAAAAAAATATTAAACGTTTACAAAAAATTCTGAAAAATTTACACAAAATACTAGAGACTATAAGCTACCTACGAAAAATAACAAACACCACACAGCTTATCAAATAAGCCCGAAAATAAGCTTGGACAGCTTATTAGCTTATAAGGGGAAAACCCCCTTAAATATGTTTGCCCTTGAGTCTTTAACGAAAAAGACCCAAGGGCGCAGTGGTAGTGTGTGTGGGAGTAAAAGGGGATGTATTGCTTGGTCCGGGTTCGTTGTCTTGTCACCGGAACCAAGTATCTTCCCCTTTTATTTTATTTTTTTAAAACTCTAGGGTAGAAAGTGTATAAATTTAAACTAAAGGGTAGGCGGGCAAACTTTTAGGAATTTACACTATAATGAAAATGGGTAACCCTACACTATGAAAACGTAACAAAAGAGACCCCACGCTTGGCTTATTTTTTTGCTTATTAAAATATGGATTTTTTAGCATAAACTTAAAACTACTAACTTATTAAGGAGCTTATTTGCTACAAACTTTAACAATGGCACTTTCATTTTATCAAAAATAAGCTTAAAAATAAGCTTAAAGTTGACAGAAGCTTAAGAAGCTTTAAAATCTAACTTTTCTAAGTCTTATGGTTGAATAAGCTAAGCTAAGGACTAAAATAAGCAAAAAGGGCTTATGCTAACTTAAATAGGCTAAAAGGGAAGGAAAAGCTAAACTAATAAGCTGTGGAAAAGGGCTTAAGTGACAGAAACATTAAATAAGTAAAAATACAAATTGCTTAAGACTTGAACAAATAGCTAAAGAAAAAGGGAAATGAGTCATAACTTACTAAATTAACTAAAAGCTTACTAGGGCAAAAATTTGAGCTTTGGGATAAGCTCATAAGCAAAAGTGTGGCTTAATCCCAAACAGTACAACTTGGGTGTTAGGACTGTTGGTGGTTAATCAGCCAAAGGGTTGCTTTGGGCTTAAAAATAAAGCATTACAATAAGTCATCAAGGGCTTCAAACTTGAGGAACTTATTCTAGGGCTTATAAGCTCTTAAAATAAGCCAAATACTTGGGCTTGAGGAGTGAGCTTAATGCTGAGAACAATGAGCCTTAAAGTCCCCTTTTCACCAGGGGAGCTTAGGCACAGGCTCAAGGGCTTATTTGAAGCTTATTTTAAGCTGTCAAATAAGCTCTTAAAAGTACAATTAAGCTTAAACAGATTAAGTTCTTAACTAAAGAGCTAATTGCACCAATTTTGAGCTTGGAAAATCACTTTTACTTGCTTATTTTGACTGAGAAACAAGGTGTCTAGGCTTTTTACATAATGGGGACAATGGGCATTGGTGAGTTCTTTGACTTATAAAGTTCAAAGGGACCAAAGGCTTTTTAACAGCCTTGTTTAGACACACTAAACACACCCTTTTTGATGCTTAAACTCAAACACACGTGCTTAATACAACAATAAGCACTTGTGGGTTACCAAAAACTTCACAGTTCAAAATGGACTTAAAACTTTGGAGAGCATTTAAAAACTGAAAGCTTTTAAAAAAGCTTATGTGAGTTAAAACTTAAGCTAAAAACAACTCCTAAGGTCATATCCCATGCCAAAACCTTTGTTTTTTTTTTTTGGGGGGGGGGAACCCACTTTAAGCTTATGCCAAACACCCCTTTAAAGACTGATTTTGGAGTTAAAAGCTTAATAAAAATGAAATTAACTATGAGACCTGAGCACAGTAAACTAAATAAGCATAAAATACATGAATAAGCAAAATGCAACAAGAAATAAGCAAAGATAAGCTAAAAATAAGCTAATGTTAAAAATGACTTAAAATTGGAAAATGAGAACTTACAGGGGGGGGGGGGGGGGCCCTTTGTGCTCTTAAAACAAGGGTAATTAGCGTCAAAAGCTTATTCTACAAGCTCAGCTTATTGAAAATAAGTGGAATTGTCCATAAGCCCGATCCAAATTTGGCTTCTATCCAATTTCACAAGGGCTTTGGTGTTTTTGAGTGAATCTTGTGAATAAAGTTCAAATTTTTTAGCTTATGATTGATTAAAGTGAACTAGCTTATTATTAAGTGGGTGGAGAGCTTTTTAACATTGAAATGAAAAATAAGACTTGAAACAGTGAAACAATAAACTGATATTAAAATTTCCAAAACTTCAACTTTTAATTAAATGATAAAAAGGTACATGGAAAAGTAAATAAGTATAATTAACTGAAATAAGATAATTTATAGCTGAAGTAAAAATAGATTAATTCTAAAAAAAAACATAAGATCTTTTCGGCTAACACTATTGCTCAATTTATACTACAACTAAGTCTTCAGTTCTTTCTTCTTGTGTTTCTTTTGTGAGAGACTTCAATGAGCAAATCCCAGCCCTTAATAAGCTTTGTGCTTCTTCAAATCAATCTAAGCCATTGATTCGGCCAACTTTTATGTGAAAAGTAGGATTGCCAACATGGAAAGGTGTGGTTTTTGTAGGGAAAGTTAGTGGAGGAGGGGGAAGGTGATTGCTCCATGAGTGTGAAGAAACGCAGGGTAAAACGGGTTATGTTAACCCGTGAGTGTGTTGGGAGGGAAAAAGAGGCGGGAAAAGGTGTTAGAGGCTGTTAACAGAGTGAAAGTTTCACTCTTTGGCAAAAATAGTCCCTCTAAGTTTATTGTTTCATCACACAATTGGTCCTTGTGGTTAAGTAACTTTTGGGGACTTGGCAAAACAAGTCCCCAAGAGTTATATAACTCTTTGCATTTTTCGTCCTTGTGGTGTACAAGTTAGGGGGGTTGGCAGTTTTGCCCCCCTACTTGTTACTTTGGGCAAATTGCAAAATTAACCCTTCTCTTTTCTTTTCCTCTTTTCTTCTTTATATAAGTTTAGGGTTTGGCAATTTCAGCCCCTAAACTTATATTTCTTTGACTTTGGCCCCGGGGTTGACTTGAGTTGACTTTGACTTTGACCAGTTGACTTTTCTGTTGACTTTTTGACTGGATTGTACTTGCGGCTTTGTTTGGCTTTGTCTTTCACAGTCTTTTCCATTCCGAGTCCAGTTTTGTTGTTTTAGCTTTGTTTTTCGTCCTTTTCTTGGTTATCCGTTCCTGCACAATACAATTAGCAAAACAAGCGTATCTTTGGCATTTTAAGTCCGTTTTTGGTTATTTTAGCTCGTTTTTAAAGGTAAAAGGTTTGTGTATTTAAAAGCACATTACCAATATACCATACGTAGGTATTGCCGTGTCCTCACGCAATGCTTGATGTAAGCATTCGAGAAAACTAAGATTCTCAATCCTTCGACTAATAACTTGAATAATAGCAAAGTGTAGTCAGGGAAAACTAAAGAATCAACCATTCGACAAGTCCCGTTTTCACCATTTTTTATTTGTACACTAACTATCCCTAATATTTTTGGATTTTTCTTTTTCTTTCCTCAACTACCTGTTTGACTTCTTTATTTTTATCATCATTGGGATCATCAGATGAGAAAGTCCATAATCTAACGGATGTCCTGTCGGATAAAGTCATCGTCCCCGATTTTTTTCACTAGATTCCAAAATCCAGCAATTACACAAGATCATTTGTCAATATAAGTCACATGCTCAAGCATCATATTATGACTTGTGAAACTTTTAACTCCAACATGAAATATGTATGGTTTAAATGTGTGTGCTCATTTTCAATCAAATAGATCAACTTATCTTCCATAGTCGTGATTCAAGAGGATTCATTGATCAAGAACAACTTATTCAGACCTTGTAACTTGATTTATAAAGAACGATGATTTTAATGTAGAACTTTTTGCAACAATCTTTATCATTATAATCATAAGTTCTTAAAGCTAGGAACTGCGTTGTTTTAGTTTGAACCACCTAATGGGCCCTCGCTCCCTAGTAGATTATCACAACCAACGACGATGTTCTTAGTTTGCAACCCACCCGTTTGGGCTGCATAGTGGGAATCACAACAACACCTTTTCCTAATCTGGCTAAGGAATAAGTGTTTGTTTGAAACCCTCTCTAACATCGCTTCCTGGTGAGATATCATAAACACACCAAATCCTAGAAGTAAACGATGTCTGAGTTGAACCCACACTCGTGGTTAACGGAGTGGGATATCACTACAATCTTTTACTTGGCTCATTGATCAAATGTATGCTACTTGGGAATAATTTCAATATTCTTGGTTTTTGATTCAACTTCCTTCATGCTTCTTTGCATTTTAACTTCGAATTATTAAGAACAGAAAAATTCTTGTTTTAAAGAATAAAGGTACAATTTGGAAGCTTTTTCTAAAAGCATTGATTGAATTAGTTTGAACTGAATTGAGCCAGTAATGATTAGGTGGATTAGGAAGCTAATGGAGAAAAAGACACAAGTTATCATATTAGAAAAAAAATTTTTGTTCAGCACATCAAACTTAATATTTAACTCTATCACTTCTTGTTCTTACACATTATTAACTTCGAAGTAATCGATTTCGTGAAATGCTTCGCCTACAGCGGAATTGAGGAACTAGCTAGGGCTCAACACGCCCGATCGAGTCAAAAATTATTCTCATTCTACCCATTAGGAAAGTCAAAACTGTGACAAAACACTTATTTTATTTTTGAAATTTTTTGAAAATTTTTCATTTTTTTGGTATTTTTGCAAAAATTTGGTGGTAAAAACGGGATTACGTGATAACAACGGCAGGCAAAAATCAAATCGAAGATCCCCCCCCCCCATACTAGAACTAAACATCGTCCTCGATGTTTCAAAGGGGTTCCTACGTAAATTAAGGAGTTTCTGAGTGTGCCAAAATGATAAACGTTAGTCGATTTGATTTGGATATAATTCCAAAAATGAAGCTGGGATGGTGAAGCTCGAGTTAAAATGACAGATCGAGACCTTCACAATCCGGGAGTTCTGGAATACAATACAAAGCACACAAAAACATGGACAAAACACATGGTATGGAATATGCAAGACTTTTCACACACATAACACTATATTAAAGCATAAAGAAGAAGATAGACTGGATAAGCATGGGGTGCCTCCACGAAGCGGCTTGTTTTAGGGGTACCGATGCTTGGACCGTCCCCCGAATTTATTGGTCCATGGGGAAGTTTTGAGTTCGGGACAAACCTCGGTTGGTACGTCCCCTCCATAAGTAATGGTTTTGATACGACGACCATTCGCTCTTTAAAGTTGGAGCCGGAGTTTTTGAGATAAGCTCGTCGGTGCCATAAGGAAAAACTTGGACAATGGTGAATGGTCCAGACCAACGGGATTTTAATTTGCCCGAGAAAATCTTGAGTCTAGAGTTGAAGAGGAGAACACGATCACCCACGTTGAAAACGCGGTTTTTGATCTTAGCATCGTGTATCTTCTTGGTTTTTCTTTATGATACAAAGAGTTCTTCGTAGGCCTCTGATCACGACGTTCATTTTGTTATTCTAGTTGAACTTTCCTGTGATCACCCGCCTGTTTTGAATATCAAAATTGGTTATGCTTGATGTCGCCAGTAGGCTTTGTGCTCTATTCGACGGTAGATGACATGCCTTCCGTACACTAGCTTATATGGGTGTACAACCCGAATGGGTGTTTTGTAAGCTGTGCGGTATGCCAATAAAGCATCATCTAGTTTATCGACCAGGAGGCACGATTTTCTCCACGGATTCTCTCAAGTATACGCTTTAAACCCCGATTTGCGACACCTCAAATTGCCCACTTGTTTGTGGGTATATGCGGTGAGATGTCGAGCGTTACTCATACTTAAGTGACCTTTGTAATCTGGACATTGCAAATGTGAGTTCGCTGATAAACTTATGATAGCTCGGGGTGCACCAAATCGAGAAAATAGAGTTTTCAAAAATCTGCAAACAACTCGGGCATCATTGGTGGGGAGCGCTTTTGCTTCAACCCATTTTGACAAATAGTCAACAGCCACGAGTATGTACTTGTTTCCTCTTGAAGACGGAAACGGCCCCATAAAATCAATGCCCCAGATGTCAAAGATTACGCTAAATTGGATGAGTTTTGTGGCATTCATCTAGTTGCGTAATTTTTCTTGACGTTGCCAAATGTCACAACGGGGTGACAAAGTCATGGTGCATCCTTGTAGATGGTGGGCCAATAGACTCTGAATCATGATTTTTCTTGCTGTGTAATTGGCGACCATAGTGTCCACCCAGTAGGTCCACTGGTGGGCAAGCTTTGAGAATGTCTAACGCTTCTTGCAGAAACACAATGTCTTATCACTGATCAGGCAAGATCTTAAACAGGAAAGGATCATCCCAGGAAATAGTGTTTGACATCCTTAAAGTTTTTTTTTTTGTGGGATGTCATTCCCTTATCACGATTTTCCCGCATGGTAATTGTGCAAAGTCTGCAAACCATGGGGTACTTTGATACTTGATGATCAATCGAACCAGAGTCTCGAGAGGAAAATGCTTCATTGATTTTCTTTGTTCCTCGGAGTTTGTCTTGATGCGGATTTTCAAGTCTGGACAGATGATCGGCGGCGAGATTCTCAGCTCCTTTTTTGTCTCGAATTTCAATGTCAAATTCTTGGAGCAACAAGATCCACCGCATGAGTCTTGCCTTAGCATCCTTCTTGGCAAAGAGATACTTGATGGCAGAGTGATCAGTATACACTATGCTTTTGGACATGACAAGATATGAACGAAACTTCTCAAAGGCATACACTACAGCAAGTAATATTTTTCTGTCGCTAAAAATAAAATAAAAAAAATCGTGTAGTGAGTTTGAGCCTCATTCATAGTCTTGCTAGCATAGTGTATAGGTTGAAAATGCTTGTTTTTTCTTTGCCCGAGGACTGCCCCAATTGCGAAGTCGCTAGCATCGCACATTAGTTCAAAAGGCAAGTCCCAGTCGGGAGCAATTAAGATCGGAGCCTCAGTCAGTTTTCTTTTGAGTGTATTAAAGGAATCGATACACTCTTCATAATGTAGAAAGAAAAAAATGGATGTTTCCTTTTCAAAGCAAATGAGTCATAGGACGGGCAATTTTCGTGAAGTCCTGATTGAATACGCCGGTAAAAAACGGGTGCCCAAGTAGAAACTTCGGCCACTTTTGACAGAAGTCGGAGAGGGGAGTTTAGCTTTTACTTAGACTTTAGCCCCTTATCAACCTCAAGTCCCGACTTTAGAAATTTTATGTCCGTGAACCAATGCTTCCTTTACATGAAATGGCTTCTTTACCAGTTTATACGATAAATTGGTGTATTCACAAACCGCTCAACATTTTTTCTTAAATGGGTTAGGCACGTAGAAAAGAATCCCCAAAGACCGAAAAGTCATCCTTGGAATACTTACATCGTTTTTTCATCATATCGTGGAAGATTGCCATCATACATCTTTAGAACGTGCCCGGAGCATTGCATAGCCCAAAAGGCATGCGACGATAGGCAAATGTTCCGTATGGGCATGTGAAGGTTGTCTTTTCTTGATCTTTTGGGTCAATTGGGATCTGAAAGTAACCCGAGAAGCCATCGAGGAAACAGTAGTATTCGTTTCCTGCTAGTCTTTCGAGCATTTGGTCCATGAATGGTAATGGGAAGTGGTCTTTCCGGGTGGCTTCATTAAGTTTTCTGTAATCAATACATACTCGCCATCCCGTGACCAATCGAGTAGGAATCAGCTCATTCTCTTCATTTGTGATGACAGTCATACCTCCTTTTTTAGGTACACAGTGTACCGGGCTCACCCAAGGGCTGTCAGAGATGGGGTAAATCAATCCAGCGTCAAGGAGTTTTTCAACCTCCTTCTTGATAACATCGTGGATTTTTGGGTTTACCCTTCTCTGACTTTGCACAGATGGTTCATAGTCCTCTTCCATTAGAATTTTGTGAGTACAAAATTCTGGGCTAACACCCTTTATGTCGGAGAGTTTCCAAGCGATGGCTCGCTTGTGGGACTTGAGAACCTTCAGAAGAGCTACCTTTTCCTCATCTTTTAAGTCTTTAGCAATTATGACAGGCAACTTGTCGTCACCTTCCAAAAATGCGTACTCAAGATGGGGTGGCAGTTCCTTGAGTTCAACCTCGGGAGGTTCATTAACGGAAGATTCAACGGCTTTAGCTTCACAGAGTTTGAGTTCTTTCCTACCTCCAGGCATATATTGTTCATGATTTGGGAGGGGGGGTGGTGGTTCACTGTTCAAAATTGCTTCTAGAATCAGGATGTCCCCCTCAGGATCCTGATAAGTTGATCTGAAAATTGATCAACTTCAGATGAAGTTGGATCATCTCTAGAGCAAAAACGAATCTGCTTCTTCATCGCAAAAGAAAATCTCTTCCCCGGAAGGAGTGAGATTTGGAGAAGCCAGTAGAAATCAATAGCCTCAAAATAATGGATGGGATTTTTGCCACTCGCGATCACGTGTGAAAATAACCTAGGACCTCATTGAGAATACTCATCACAACCATAATCAATGACGTCGATTTTTGTTTACCGCATATGGTAGTAATCAACTGTGTTATCTTGAAAGTTTGGTCCCGATTGAGAATGTGATGCCTCACTTGTCCAACCGAATGGTCAGTCTCACCTTCATAAACATCTATCAAAGCATGACTGGTTTTCAAGAAAACATCGCCCCGAGGAATATAAAGTACTTTTGGGGGTCTGGTTCACAATCAACAACCACGAAGTCAGTTGGAAATTGGAATTTTTCCCACATTTAAAAAGGAGACATCTTCAGCGATACCGATCGGTTTAGTGAGATTGAACGTCAGCTATTCTAGTGGACAAGCAGGTCGGGGTCAATTTCAGGGAAGAGAGAGATTGTTCCATATACAGTATAAGCATTGAGATTTAATACTCGCAACCAAGATCGGCCAATGCGTTGCAAGTAGTAATCCCCGTAAATTCACATGAATCAGAAATCGGCCAGGGTCCCTCCCAAGTCTCTTTGGTAACTTGTTTGAGGATGACCGCGGAACAGTTCTCATGCAAAGGAGTTTCTTGCCAATTCACTCAATTTTTCTTTGTTTCTAATTAAGGTTTTTAAAGATGGAAGCAAATTTAGAGCATGACTTCAAGGCATCGTAAAGCTACTCTCGAAACTCAAATCTCTAAAGTTTCATAGAATTTCTCGATTTGTCGTTAGCTTTTTCCTAGCGCCTTTCAATCATTTCTTCATGATGGAAATGGATATTGAATGCTTTAGTGCGCTGGAGTAACAACAGGAGCAACATTTGGGCTTAGGTGCAGAGAGTTGCGAGAGACGAGACGGAAATTGGAACAACAGGAGTTGGACGTCTTCGTGCTCGTCCCATATTGAGCACTGGGATAGGGCATTCTGTCCAGCATACTCTCCCTTTCCTCTCTCTCGTCGGTACCCCCCCCACCCCCCACCCTCGGCCCCCCCGGCGGTCGCCCCCCAAAAAATTTGGGAAACATTGTGACATCGCGTTCGCGGGTCGCTTGGTATCTCAAGCGAACCATCCACTTCGGTCACAATTGATAACCAGCTCTTTTCTTAAAATCTCCTGATGAGGGTTGGTAACGGCTAGAACAGTTCACCTACGAACGAGTTGAAGAGTTTACCGAGAGACCCATCAACATATAAACAGCTCAGTATCCTATTACACATTCTAAACCGAATTTTGAGCAAAGCCTGTCACCACGATCCGCCAGCGTACAATAGCTACTGACTCACTTTATAGAGATTCATTAGCTCAGTTAGTCTCTGACACCTTAGAGATTAGTTCGCATGTTATCTCCATCACACACACTAGCGTATATGAATCTAATTCAACTGGTAGATCGGCAGATAAAAGAAACGCTGCAAACACGGTGGGCGTCTGTGAACGCGGAGATCTATAGCTCACACATCTGATTCTTCTGCTGACACAGCCGCGTTGATCTAAGTCACGAAGGTTGCGACCAAGTGATAACACTACACATGATGTGACTGAGACCAGAGACCTGATTTCTGATTTCGATCATCGTGTAGGATATAATACCAGGTCTCATTAACACCACTACTCTAGTTTCACAGTTGAAAACTTGTATCTTCCTCGTGTGTGCTTTATAGTCATCAATGATTTATATGTCCTCGTCTATAGAGTGTCGCAACTAGGTGACACTTTGCACCTCAACTTTCGCATGGCAGTGTCGTTCAAATGAGGGTGAGTGCTCGCGAGAAGCCTAGGAAGAGTTCGATTCTGATTGCTCTTTAGTCCAGACCATGCAGAGGTATTACGTAGACATAGAACCAACAATAGATCTTCACTTTGCTGTAAAGAACTTTCGAGAGCCAGCATACAAACGGCCCATGGTGACTCGCAGTCATAGCACACACATATCATCACACTTGCACTCAATGTGTAAAAATAGATTGTGCTACACTTTATGTTGGGTATCTCACGAAACACATATCTGCAACAGAAAAGAGTCATAGACTCTTCGTCTGCATACTCTCTCAAACATAGCATGCATCACTATGTGTATTCATCTTTGGCGCGATTATATTACGGAGTATTAGAGAAGACACACGCAGCTGGCGAGTCTTTGGGAGTATCTACTTCTGTCAGACAGACCATTAATGAGTCTACGGAGATGACCACGGTGATCTCTTTAGATCAAGGTGCAACATAGCTCAGCAACATCGGATGAAACTGCTGGGGTAGAAGAGCTCGTACTCACTTTGGAAACAATGGCCTTGCTTCGTGATTGACGAACTTTGGACTTGCTCTCGATGATTTTTAGGCATTCTCGAGGCATTTTATCCAAAAAGTTACCACCCGCAGCGGAGTTCAATGAATCTTGATCATTTGAATTTAGGGCATTATAGAATGTATCGAGTTGATGCAATTCTGAAAACCCATGATGCGGGCATCCCCTAAGAAGATCATTGAATCGGTCCCATGCCTCGTAAAACGTTTCATCAAATTTTTGTTGAAATCTCGTGATTTCATTTCGAAGATTTGTTGTTTTAGAGGGAGGGAAGAATTTGTTAATGAATTTCGAAACAAGATCATCCCATGTAAGAATCGATCGAGGGGGCTCTTTTTCAAGCCAAATCCGGGCTGCTCCCTCGAGGGAAAATGGGAAAAGCATAAGCTTAACCGACGTACTCGGGACGTTCGGGAACTTCATCGTAGAAGTGATCTTGTTGAAATATCGGATGTGGGCATGTGGGTCTTCTTTATCGTGTCCAAAAAATTGCTTGTTTTGAACAAGATTAAGTAGACCATGCTTGATCTCAAAGTTGTTCGCGGTAATTTCGGGAACAACGATCGCATCCTCGTAACCCTCGGTGGGTGCTTCGAGCAATTACGCCATAGTTCGATTATCGTCCATCGTAACTATGGGAGGATTGAAAGTTTCTTGATTGTTATTTGGTTTCTCAAGATTTGGTGATTCAACAGAAGGTTGTCGGACTTGTGGTTGTCGACGTCTACGTGCTTGAGAACGAGTGCGCATGCACAAAATAGAAATATAAAAAGAAAATTTACTCTAATTTTTTTTTTTTTTTTGGATTTTCAATGATTTATTCACAATTGATTTTAACGGACAATGAGATAAGACAACTTAAACCAAATAATCTACTTACTTCACGGTAGCTCTCAAAAAGATAAACGCACAGGTGAGCGGAGGAGTAGGAATAGCGCGAAGCTTATTTCTCCTTTCGGGTCGTAGTTCCAAGGAACAACCCTCCTTATACCCACTTTGTAGTTTGTTTAACGTTTCAAGGTGAGCCGTATATCGTAAGAGACACAAATGGCAAGTTTTAAATCTTTTGTTCGAGTTGGGAACCAATAAGTTCACCGGAAGTTATTATGATAATACCTCAATTGAGAATATTATATTTTGGTATTTTTACCAATTTTTGTATTTTATTTCTTGTTTATGGACAATTTTTTTATATTTTTGGTTTTTTTATAATAATTATACTTAAAAGAAAATGAAAATATTTTTGTACCTTTTTTATATTTTTGTAGAAGAAAAATATTCACAAATATAAATACAAGTTGTCAATACGTAGCGATATTCTTTTTCAACCTCCCCGGCAAAAACCAATTGGATCAACGTAAACGATAATCGGCGTCACAAAAAGCCCTCCCCGGCAACGGCGCCAAAAATTGATTGGTGAAATTCACACTATAAATATATATATTATAATAAAATATAAAATATATATATAAGTCTAAAAATCAACAAGATCAATGATACCGAGAAGTAGTATCGTAATTTCCCTGGGTTCGTTAATCCCCAACAGGTCAGTACTGAAAATCTATATCAATCGCAGATTAGAGTTAGAAGGAAGGAATTAGTTTGGGAAGTTGAAAAAGTCAATTAAGATTATAACGAAACAAACGTTTTTAAGAAAAACCTAAAAAATAAGAATTTAAGCTACAAAAAAAACGAAAGCAAGCACGAATCCCGAACAACAAGGGCGTAAAAACCTAACAACCTTTTAAAAATAACTCCTAAAGAGAAATTTTTGCTTCAAAACTACTCCTAAACGGAGACAAATAACGAAGAATGAAAAAGACTTAGACCGAAAAACGGAGTTCGATTGAACCCAAAAACGAGTCAAAAACAAAATCCGTACCCGGACCGATCTTTAAACGCCAAAAATGTTTGTAAAAATGACCCTACGAAAATTTTTATATTTTTTCTTCCCTAACAAACTAGATGACGAAAAAAATTTACTAAAAAAGCAAAATATTTTTTTGATAATTATTGTCTTTTTTAATGAATTAAATAAACTTTTAACTAAATTAAATTAAAAAAATATACGATTACGAAAAATTCTGAAAATATACAACAAATAACTAGACTTTGTAAAGATCCACGAAAAAATGAAAAAACACCAAGTTGCTTAACAAATAAGCCCCGAATAAGCTGTTTTCAGCTATAGTGCTTATTTTGGCAAAAATGTGTATAAGTATTCTAAGCCCTTGAGTCTTAACTGAAAAAAGACCCAAGGGCACATGGTAGAGGGTGTGAGTAAAAAGTGGAATGTATCGCTTTGTCCCCAGGTTCGAGTCTTGCTCACCCGGACCAAGTGTCTTCCCCTTTTTTTTTTTTTTCGAAAACTCAAAGAAGCAAAGTTGTTAAGCTCGTGGGGCTTAACAACTTTGTCTTCTACACCTTTTTGAGAAAAGCACTAAATAAGCTGAAAAATAAGCTTAAACTTGACAGAAAGCTTAAAAGGCTTAAAAGCTAAATTTTGCTTAAGTCATTGTGGACATTTGGTCGTAATAAGCTGAAACAAAGGCAAAATAAGCTAAGGAATCTAAACTAATTTTTAAATAAGCTAAAAAAAACAAAAGCTTAAAGCTAAATAAGCTGTGGGAAGCTTATCATGACAGAAAAGCTTAAACAAAGCTTAAAGGGCTAAGAAGCTAAAATGGGTATTCAAATAGGCTAGCTAAAGGGAGATAAGCAAACTATCTATCTAACTTAACCTAAAAATCTACTAAAAGCTAAGAAGAGCTTATAAGATAAGCTGACTAAGCTTTAAAGAAAAATAAGCTGTCTCTACACCTAAGGCTTTCAAAACAGCCAAAAGCAAGGTTGGGGCTTAAAAATAAGCCAACTACAAGCTTCATAAAAGCTGAAACTTAGAGAGGCTTATAACAAGGGATATAAAGCTCTCTAATAAGAAGCCAAGAGATATGGGCTTAACATCTCAATAAGACCAAGAAAAAAAAGGGGCTAAAAATCTCCCCTTTGCACCAGGAGATTTAAGCTACCTTGAGTGGCTTAATTGACTATTGCTTTGAAATAAGCTGTCAAATAAGCTCAAATTGGAAATAAAACTGAAAACATATTGAGTACTCTAGCTAAACAGCTTGTGCACAAATTTTGGACTTTTAAAAACCATTTTTACCTGCTGAATTTGTGTGGTGAAAAAGGGCTTTTGGTTTTTAGAAACTGTGACCAAAAGGGACTTGGTGATTCTTGACTTATAAAGTCAAAGGAACAAAGCTTGTTTGACAGCCCCTTTTTTAGACACAATAAACACACACTTTTGACACTTCAACTCAAGCCACAAGTGCTTAACTGAATAAGCACTTGTGGTGTCTTCTCAAACTCCACAGTTTTGAAAAAGGATTTAAAAGACCTTAAAAAACAATCTTGACTTTTTAAAACTTTTGAAAAAGCTGTAAATAAGCTTTAAAACCTAAGCTTATGACTCACTAAAATACCTCAACCCATGCATATGCCATTTTGACCCGTTTTTAAAGTTATGCCAAACACTACTTTATAGTAAGCTGTCAAAACTAAATGGACTCAAAATCTATTTAAAAGCTAAAACAACTGAAACTTTTTATCCACTTACACTATATTTGACCTACTTAAGCTAATTGAACTATAAAATCTACAGCTTATTAGTGAATAAGAGCTACTTACTCTACTAGCTTTTTACTAACACTTATGACAGAACTTGAAAAGTAAAGTCTAAATGAATTTAAGCTAAAACAGATTAAAAACAATTATAACTATAAGATAACTAAACACAATGAACAGGATTAAGCTCTAATTCAACGAAGTAATAAGCAATATGTAATAAGCTATAAATGCTAAGTTGAAATTCAGAATAGGAAACCTGAGATTTGAAGAGTCTTCACACTTAAGCTATCCAAGTGAAGTAGCTTAAGTGTTCCTAAATGGCTCCCTAGCCTCTAAACCTCAATAAGCTTAATTTAGTTTTTACCTTGTTGCTCCCAAATTAAGCATCAAAAACAACTCAAGTTAACATGATCCTTGATGTAAATTATTACAGGTGATAAGAATAGACTAAAAAACATGACCTAAACTATATTTGAGCTTATGAAAAAGGTAATAAGCACAAATAGCTTATTGAGAGCTTATTGATAAAATTAGCTTTCAAAATTGAAAACAAGAACACTTAAAAAACTGGACACCTGAAATGATATTACCCAAATGATGTGATACAAAACTGAAAGAAAGAGAGTACAAGTGCTTAAAGCTAATTGCTAAAAAACTTGAGAAAAATGCTTAAAAATACGAAAATTACAAATTGAAATTAAAACTTGCTAACTACTCCCCTCTTTACTTCTAAACCTTCTTCTTCTTTTATAAGCTGGGAAGCTTGTTTGTTGTGTTAGTTTGGTGAGAGGAAAACCAAAAAATCATCTAAACCGTCCACTAAGCCTTGGGGATTTGTGGGATTGCCAAATGGGATTAGGGTTTTAGTGGAGGAGGGGGGAGAGGTTTGACCATGGTGGTGGTGATAGTCTTCAGGGTAAAAACGGGTTTGTAAACCCGTGAGTTTGGTTTTGGGGGGAAGACAAGGGCGGGAAAAGTGGTTTTGGGTTATAACAGGCGCAGGTTTATGGGAGTTGGCAAGGTTGGCCCCTCAAAGTGATGTGTCTTGTTGCATCCATCGTCCTTGTTGTTTAAAACTTTTGGGGACTTGGCAAAACAAGTCCCCAAGAGTGTTAAGTCTAGTTGCACCCCACGTCCTTGGTGGTTATAACTCTATGGACTTGGCAGAATTAGTCCATGGAGTATAACTTTGCCAATTTGGCAATTTGGCCCTTCTCTTCTTTTTTCCTCTTTTCTTCTTTACATATAAGTTTAGGGATTTACAAGTTCAGTCCCTAAACTTATATTTCTTTGACTTTTGGCCTCGGGGTTGACTTGGGTTGACTTTGACTTTGACCAGTTGACTTTTCTGTTGACTTTTTGACTTGATTGACTTTTCGGCTTCGATTTGGCTTTGTCTTTCACAGTCTTTTCCATTCCGAGTCCGGTTTTGTTGTTTTGGCTTTGTTTTTCCGTTTTCCTTGTCGCTAGATATCGTTCATTGCACAATACAATTTAGCAAAAAAGCGTGATATTTGATTTTAAAGTCCGTTTTTGGTTATTTTAGCTCGTTTTTAAAGGTAAAAGGTGTGTGTAATGAAGCACATACCAAACCCTTACCGGGTTTCTATCAGGCCCAATAGGCCCAACGGTGAGCTTATTAGCTTATCGAATAAGCTAAACAAGCAACGGACCTCCTAAGTGCTTATTGAAACTTAGTGTGCTTAACGGACCCTAATGGACCCAACTAAACCTTTTAAAACCCTACCGAGCCTTAACGGGCCCAAGACCGGCCCATTAGAGATGCTTATTAGCTTATCGGCTTATTTGGAATAAGCTGAAAAGAAAACAGTTGTTTCGGCTTAATGCAAGTTGGAAAAGCACTAGGAAAAGTCTAAAACTCTAAACACCCTTATCGAGTTAAGTTATTGGGCCCAAAAGCCCAATAAGCTCGAAATAAGCTTCAATAAGCTCACCGAGCTTATTTTAAGCTTAACAGCCCCACGTGAGCTTATTAACGACATTTAGACTTATTAAAACTATAACGGGCTTCTAAAAAGCTAAACGGACCTTAACGGGCCCAATAAGGCCCGTTAAGCCAAAATAAGCTCGGATAGCTTATTTATAAGCCGAAATGATTGGGTTGGCTTATTTGGACTAAATAAGGCCAAATGCCACTTGTCGGGATTTGATTGGGTTGAAAATGCGATTTTTACAAAGTCGGGGGGACTAAAATCATAAATTCCGAAACCTAAGGGATTGAATTGTCATTTCTTGTATTTCAATAACTCTAGGGACTATTCTTGCAATATTCTAAAACTTAAGGATTTAAGTGTAACTATAAAAACCTAAACTATCTTTTTGTAAACTTAAGGGACAAATTGTGTCATTTCCGAAACAAAAGTGTTAAATATAAAGAAATATATTTTATCACTCTAGGGAACTAAATTGGAATAAACTAGGAACTGTAAGGTAGCATAGTACAAAAGTGAAATAGATGAAACACTTAACACGTCGGTCGAATATTAAGATATTCGGACATCGAACGGGTTTAATAACGAGTTAATAAATAATGAATATTTATTAACAATGATTTCACGTTTCTCGAGAACCATCGAAAGTATAAATACAATAATCTTGTGCGTCACTACACAAGTGATCACGGTATATATAAAACTTAAAGTGAATTTAAGTTTTATACAATGAGTCATTAGTTTAAAATTGTGTAAACTAAGACTTAGACCGTACTTACTTAGGTAACTTAACGGTGTGATTCCACTACCTACTTGGATAATTGTTATCATCAGAGAACTACGTCAAAGTGAGTTCAAGCCCAAGCTTTACAATAATTTAAATTGAATAACCATCCTTGGGTGAGAACATGCTTTGTTTTACAAACTGGACGCAAGTGTACATTTTATACCATGATTACGTGTTTGCCTAAGTAACCATACCCTTTAAGTCCATAGTCAAGAACTGTTAAATTGCATAACATGTGATTAGGAAATTACATTGTTTGGGGCACGATGTTATGGATAAAACTATTATAGGGCTTGACAATCCCCTGTCGGGTGACTAGCTATCACTGGAAACGAACGCTTACCAATGTCGAATCTGGATGTTGCCGGGGGGGGGTTAGCACATCATATCCACGGACACCTTTGGCAAATTATAATTCAACCATATATGTCGCGCTTTCGGGTGTCATGACCTTAGGAAACGTAATTACTTTATGATGTTTTTGCATTTGTTGCATAATGCAGTACACATGGAATTCAGCGTCCTACCATCGATTTATACAAACCTAGAATTCACAACTTATGTTTGACTTTTAAGCATGTTTTCATGTCAAATAAGGCACGAGGTGTGATGATACATTGGTGAGTCAATAAATTGAAAGAGTCAACACTTAATATTTGGGTCTTATTACACATTGGGGACAATTTTAATAACCGAAATCTTTATCTATTTTGTTGAACCATTTGAAGCCATGAGTTTATGTAACAAACAAGTATTTTGTTAATCCAATGTATCTTTTTCAAACGACACGTTTAGTAGTCGTTCTCTGATCTTGTGCTATTGACCCAATGATGTAACGCCTTCGGATATTCAACATTCCGCTGCATACTCAGATTTGAGAGTGTTACACCGTGCATCTTGGTCGGATAAACTAGATGATGCACTTTGGGCCTTCCGTACCGCTTACAAAACACCCATATGGTGTACCCCATACAAGCTCGTGTACGGAAAGGCATGTCATCTACCGATCAAGCTCGAGCACAAAGCCCATATGGTGTACCCCATACAAGCTCGTGTACGGAAAGGCATGTCACCAACTTTACATGACATGCATTGCCTTAGCATTAGTAGGGTACTAAGTGCTTACCTGATTAATATAGTGTAAATAAATGATATTACGTATAGATTACTATAAGGACTTTTCGTTTAAGTTAAAAAAACCTTACAGACATAACATATCGATTTTCCTTAAAAAATACTTATAGTAAATATTATACTTTTTGAGCAGTAGCATGGTCTTCTGCGACGTCTGATGTTACCTACACCTTCTGTCACACCGACTGCTGAGCCCGCAGGCTTTCAGGGAGCCGATTATAGGAGATAACGAAGGGAGGCATTCCACTGTCATTCATACTAGGATACGACGACTCCCCTACAGCCAAAGCCCTACCATCACCCAGATTTTTATACCAGGTCAGAAAATCCACAGACACGCCCGTTCCTCAGGATGAGGTATAGCGTGAGCCATTGTTCATATCAGGCACATGACCTAACTACGTGCCCAGGAGCCTATTTATCTCAGAGTACAAACCAATGGAGGACGACCATGAGTTTCCGGCTGAGGAAACAGCCATATACCTCGCTAGGTAGATTCACCGACTGCTGAGTCACCCGATCATACTGAGATGGATCCCGAGGAGGATCCAGAGGGTAACAGGATAATGAGACTGAGGATGGTCCGGTTGCTACCCTATGGACGGGGGAGAATGATGGAGATGAGAAGACGGCGATTCATTCTAGGGATGACGCTCAGGATGAGGAGGAACGAGGAGGACAGAGGAGGATGAGGAGCACATAGCACCGGCTGACTCTATACCGTCATACCCTGCTGATGAGCCTGTTTTTCCCCCCTGAGGGAACACGAGCCTGTTAAACCACCACCCTCCACTGACATTATGTTGGAGCTATGATTACCGTCCGACCCCAACTTCATATCCCTTCCACCTTAGGCAGAGGTTTGAGAGACTTCTGGCATGACTACCCCATCACCATCACCACCTATCTCACTATCACCACCCTCTGCAGGGGAGCGCCTTGCTAGGTGCACGGCTCCACCTGCTCATTCACCACCTTTACCACCATCATCTGGGCGTCTAACCCGAATCCAGACACTCAGGATAGCATCCACCCACGCTCTCATTAACGCAGTTACTGCCGCAATACCACCACCTCCACTACCACCACTACCACCATCTCTATCCATACCACACCGTTTGACCGGTAGGGATGATATTGCCCGAGTCAGCAGCAGCTCCCGCAAGAGGTTTTATGTGTCCACAATAAGGCTCCAGATATGCAATCTGAAGAGTTCACGTTCAAGACCAGCCAGAAGGTCAAGGGATAGATTATGGGTTTGTCAGCACAGTAGATGCTGAAGAGATGCGACAAGGGATTAAGATGTTGGTACGGGATTAAGGGATACTTGGGTAGATCCAGCAGATGCAGTTCCAAGATAGCACCTATGACCGTGGGAAGGTCAACACAAGGGTCGTAGAGCTTGCAGAGCTCCATTAGCAGGATACACAAGACTTGTATCCCATACTAGAGGATGCTCCGGAAGTAGGTCTCGATATCACAGCAAGTAGATATGAACTCGTAGGCGGGTTCTATTTACTTATAGGGTATAGGATACTCTCCAGGAGACAGTATGAGATGGTGGAGGAGGAGCCTAGCTTCTCGCGAGGCTTGGCTTCGTTCGCTAGGATTGAGCCAGCGACTCATCAGAGCTTCAGACCCATCTGATCAATGGTTATGCACAAGAGACCTATCTACAGGCACACCATGACACAACTACAACGCGAGTACTCTCATTCAGAACACAGCACCCTGTACATGAGACCGCATTCAGATGCAACATACTGATTAGCAGCACTTCGAGAGACTGATCCGTAGGCGCCAGGACCAGATGGAAGGCACTTTCGATCTCCAGAAGACTGAGACGAGAGCATGATGCGAACATGCAGGCTGAGTTTGTAATCACCGGCTAGAGCCACAGAGAGAGCTAGACAGCCCAGGACCACGAGCTAGGGTTCCAGAACAACCATGAGGCTTCTGGGGACGCCGTACATTCACTTTAGCGATTTATGTTATGGTATCTTGCTAGTCATTGTAGCATGCATGTTAAGTATAGGGGTGTTCCCCGCTAGCATAGCCTTAGATGTTTTTTTTTTTTTTTTATTTTTTTGTTTTCTTTTGTAATGTATTATGTGAATTCAAGACTACAATATTCATGTATATAAATTTTCAAGTTATGATGAAATGGATGGTTACTTTGTACTATAATACCCCCTTGTGTTGATTTACTCATCATATATTATTATATTCCGTCATATTAACCTCATGTTTTTGTCTTTTGTGATCTAGACAAATCATGCCCCCCCCCCCACCTTCACCAGAGAGACCAAATACCACATGTCAACGACACTACACCAAACAACATGACCCCCGAATCCGACCAAGCATATCACCAAGCTCTCTTGCTAAAACACCCCCAATGGAGATGGAAGCTACACATTTCGCACGGGGATAACCGAAGGAACGTGGCAAACTGCGCGTCTTGTATTTTTATGTTGAATTTCATAAGTGCAACCTTTTAACTTCAAAGTGGCTGACAGGCGTGGTCGGTATTAACTTGATGGATTGAAAAATGTAGTCATTTATCAATATCAGATGGTTGTGCCTGTTGAGAATCAAGTAATTTGCCACCTGCACTCTGTTAGGTGCTGCCTTGACTTGGTGGAATGGTCAGATAAGAACCTTAGGTCCAGAGGCATACGCCATGACTTGGGAAGTACTCAAGAAAAAGATGACTGACAAGTATTGTCCGCAGGGGGAAATCAAGAAGCTGGAAATCGAGCTGTGGAACCTAAAAGTCAAGGGAAACGACGTACCTATTCCATACACGAACGTTTCCAAGAGTAACCTTGATATTGTACCAAGTTTTGTGTTGCCAATGAAACTGAGAAAGTGGACAAGTACCTCAGTGGACTTCCTGACAACATTTATGGGAACGTCAAAGCTGCCAAACCCAAGACATTGGATGAGACTATTGAGTTGGCCAATGACTTGATGGACCGGAAACTCCTCACCTACGCGGAAAGGCAATCTGACAACAAAAGGAGGGCTGATGATTCATCCAGAAACAACCATGGTCACCAACAGCAACCCTTCAAAAGGCAGAATGTCGCCAAAGTCTACAACATGGGGACAGGCGAAAGGAAGCCGTATGGGGGATCCTTGCCCAAGTGCAACAAGTGCCATCTCCACCACAATGGCCCGTGCACCCAGAGGTGCCACAAGTGCAACAAGATAGGGCACTTTGCTCGTGACTGCAGGAATACTGGTAACACAAATGTGGCTAACACACAGAAGGGCAATGGGGCAACTCCCAAAGGGAATGGTTGTTTTGAGTGTGGAGCACCAGGACACTTTAGGAGAGTGATTAATGGCTTTTAGTTCTTCTTTTTAAACTATATATATATAATAAATAATAAAATATATAATAGTAGAAAAAACCAAAAACAACACAAATCAATGTAGCCGGAAGCAGTATAGACTATTCCCGGGTCGTTAATTCCCCAACGAGGCTGCAATGGAAGATCGGTACAATCGAAGATTTGAGTTTGAATGAAGGAATTGGTTTGGGAGAGTGAAAAAGTCAAATTTAACAACAACGGATAAAAACGTTTAAGAAGATCCTAAAAATTACTAAATTAAGCTGAAAAACGGGAGCCCGAATCCCGAACTAAGGGGGAAAAACCTAAAATCTTCAAAATTAACCCTACGAAGAAATTTTTGCTTCTAAACTACTCTAGGGGACAAATAACGAAGAATGAAAAAGACTAGATCGAAAACGGAGTTCGTTTGACCCAAAAACGAGTCAACACAAAAAACCGCACCCGGACCGTTCTTTAAAAAGTAAAAAGTTGTAAAAATGACCCTACGAAAAGTTTTAAATTTTTCCTACAAACTATATGACAAAATAAAATTTTCTAAAAAAGAAAAATATTTTTTTGATAATTTTTGTATTTTTTATGAATTTTTAAAACTTTTAACTAAATTAAATAGTAAAAAATACTAAACTACTTCGAAAAATTCTGAAATTTTTACTAAAAATACTAGATACTATAACAATCCTATGAAAAATAAGAACAAAAAGTTTGCTTAATAAATAAGCCCGGAATAAGCTGTATACAGCTTATAAGCTTAACAAGCCAAAACGCCCTTAAATACCAAGGCCCTTGGGACTCTAACAGAAAAGTCCCAAGGGCGCAGCGGTATGTAGTGTGTTATAAAAGGGGGATTGTATCGAGGGGTACCGGGTTCGAGTCTTGCTCACCCGGACCCCTTGTCTTTCCCTCTTTTTTTTTGGAAAAACTTTGTAAAGCAAAGTTGTTAAGCTCGTGGGGCTTAACAACTTTGTCAACTACAGCTTTTTCTAAAAAGCTCTAAATAAGCTGAAAAACAGCTTATAAAATGACAGTTTGCTTAAAATGGCTTAAAGGCTTGGAAAAGCTAAGACATTGGCACTTGTGGTCGTTTTAAGCTAAGTTGGACTAAAAAGCAAAAGGGGCTTAATCTAAGTTATCCTAAATAAGCACTTAAGTGCTTAAAAGCTAAAACTAATAAAAAAAGGGCTTAATGACAGAAGCTGAAACAAGCTTAAAGGGCTAAAAGCTTAACCTTTTGGACAAATAAGCTAGGAAAAAGGAGAATAAGCCAATCACAGCTTATCACACTAACCTAAAAAGCTATTAGGAGCAACAATGAGCTTATAAAATAAGCTGTATAAGCCTAAAGAAAAAATAAGCAGTCCTACACTAACACTAAGCTAAAAACAGTGAAAGAGCTAGTTTGAGCTTAAAAATAAGCCATCAAATAAGCTTGCTAAGGGCTGAAAAGAAAAGGGCTTATCAAAAGGCTTATAGACTCTCAAAATAAGCCAAGAAATTAGACTGTTGTACACTAAAAGCTTAAGCAAAGAGGGCTTAAAATCTCCCCTTTGCACCAGGGGAGATTAAAGCTTAACACAAGTGGCTTATTTGACAGCTTTCTAAAAGCTGTCAAATAAGCTCAAAACTAAAAAATAAGCTTGAACAGCTTAAGTCTACTATGAAGTAGACTTGTGCACCAATTTTTGACTTTTAAAACTCATTTAAAACTGCTGAATTTTGACAGTGAAAAAGGGACTTTAGTTTTTAAAACTGCTACTTAAAACACTTGGTGGTTTTTGACTTAACAAGTCAAATGACCCAAGGTGTTTGTCACAGCTTGTTTTGACACACAAATCTCACACTTTTTGAAACCTTAACTCAAAATCCAAGTGCTTATCTAAATAAGCACTTGTGGCTTTTTAAAAATCACAGTTTCAAAGTTGGTTTAGAAAACTTTTGAAAAACAATTTTCAAACTAAAAAACTTATAAAAACAGCTTCTAACCAGCTTAATTCTTAAGCTAAAACTAGCTTGAGTACCACAACCCATACACAAAGCTATTTTGACCCGTTTTCCATGTTAACCCAAACACTCCCTTAATCTTTGAAAATGACTTTTAAAAACTATAAGAGCTAGTTTAAACTGAAATTTTGGAAAGACAAATACTACTTAAACCATATTAAACACTAAAAAGATAAAAAGTAAGACAAATAAGCAATTAGAAATGACAATAAGCTAGGACAGTTAAAGCTTATTAAGACAGTTTTAACTAAAATTGCATGAAAATGAAATAAAAGGCATATAAAAGCATATTTAAGCATAGATACACACTAATAAGCATTAAAACAGTAATAAGCTAAGAAAATAAGCTAAATAAGCTTATTGCTACAGTAATAAGCCAAAGTTAAAAGAAAATGTACCTTTGATCCTTTTCTCAAAAAGGATTTTTGAAGCCTAATTAGCTCTAAATTTCCTACCCCAAGCTTATAATTAAGCTTAAACTAAGCCAATACCCAATAAGCCATCCAACTTTGCTTATTCATCCATGCTTCAATAGAACAGTACCTTCTACTTTCTTGTGAATTTTTCTTAAAAATTTTCTAAAAATGTTTACAAGACAGTTTATATGATAGCTTAAATGATTTTAAGAAAACTTGAAACCTTAGAACACAAATAAGAAAAGCTTACTGAAATTTTCATTAAACCAAAGTGAATTACAAGTACATAAAAAAAACTTTTAACTTAAAAATACTAAGAACTACTTGTAAAACTAACTTAAAAACTACTTACCAGCCACAATGGCTTTACATTCATTTATATAGGAAAAAACGACTAGGCTTTTGTGTCTTCTCTTTGTCTTCTAGCCTCTGTGCTTTCTTGTAGACACAAGAAGTGTAGTGTGTTTGTTTTGTGAGTGCAAAGAGCAAACAATCCTGGCCTTCAATCTTTCTTGGTTCCCAAACCTTTGATCCGAGCCATTGGTTTAGTCATGGAGAAGTGTGGGATTGCCAAATGGGATTAGGGGTTTAGTGGAGGAGGGGGGAAGGTTTATCCATGGGGTGGTTTGGGTTGCAGGGTAAAAGGGTGAAAAAGAGAGAAACCCGTGAATGGGTTTTGGGATTGGGTATTGGCGGGAAACATTGGGGAAGATAAACAGTGGTTTAAACTGTGGGGTGAAGGTTTGTGTACTTGGCAAGTTAGGCCCCTCATGGTGTGTGTAGTTCTTGCACCACACGTCCTTGTGTGATTGAAAGTTTTGGGATTTGGCAAAACAACCCCTCCAAAGTGATAAGTCATATTGCATCACTCGTCCTTGCGAGCTATAACTTAGTAGCTTTGGCAGTTTTGGCCCTTGGAGTTAAACTTTGCCAAATTGGCAGCTTGGGCCCTTGTCTTCATTTTTCTCTTTTCTTCTTTAAATATAAGTTTAGGGATTTACAATTTTAGTCCCTAAACTTATATTTCTTCACATGTTGACTTTTGGATTTGTCGGGGTTGACTTGGGTTGACTTTTTCAGGCTTGGGCTTGGACTTTGACTTTGTCTTTTTCTGCTTTTCCATTCCGAGTCCGGTTTTGTCGTTTTGGCTTCGTTTTTCGTCTTTTTCTTAAATATCCGTTCCTGCACAATACAATTAGCAAAACAAGCGTATATTTGGCATTTTAAGTCCGTTTTTGGTTATTTTAGCTCGTTTTTAAAGGTAAAAGGTATGTGTAATTAAACACATACCAAAATCCCCCATACTAAGGTATTGCCGTGTCCTCACGCAATGTTATGAAGTAAACATTTACGAAAACTAAGAATCTCAATCCCCCTCTTAGGTCACGTAAAAGGTTACGTGTTCGGCGATAAAATACACTTGGACGCACCCCGGAAATACCTAGACTTACCTAGACTCAAACCAATACCCACTTTGAAAACCTAAAGTCGAAATTTAATCAAGTCTTTTAATTATATCACTTTCAAGCCGAATGTGGCAAGTGATCTCACATAAAAATCATCCTTGGTGATACATTAGCTAGCACAAATCTTCCTAATGATCTTAAAAGGTACATGTACATACCCTAGATAATTAATTTGTGTCCTAATGGTTCCCTAATGATTTTTGACACAATGGATATTAACCTATTGCTTCTTTTCCTCTCTTGATGTCGCGGTTAATCCTCACAAGCACATAAACCCATAAGATTTCCTAGCTAAACATAATCTTGTACATCACCTACCTAATTAATACTTGTACTCATGTGGTTTAGCAAAAACCATGTGAGATTAACTAAAACCCTTCAAAACCGCCTCTAGGTCACGATTCGGTTTGTGTTTATGGACTAGAAAGGCTAACTAAGCTCATTCCCTATAAATAATCATGTACACTCACCATTTAACACTCTTGTTAACACTTACACACCTCAACCCTCTCCTCTCTCTTGTTCGGGTTACAACCCGCAGCCAAACACACTCACACTTCCACTCGAACCAACAAGTACCCACAAGAAATTATTTGAGCCAAGGGTTGGTCGTCACGATCGTACATACGTTTGGGTTAGCACTCTACACGTCTACATGCGCCACAAATACGCTAGGACCCTTGTAAGTCAAGTTTCTAACTCATACTCTTCCTATTTTAAATTGTCTTTTGATTTCTAGTCATTATGTCACGATATTCATGAAATGCACGCACCTATATATGTATGGCTGTTATAACACGTATGGTTCAAAGAGACTAGTAAGGTGCGAGAACCACGTGATTTAACGTGACAAGGAATAAAATGTTGCGTCCAGGGCGAAGGCTTGGTCTCCAACGTGAACAACGTGCCCTATATACGAAAATATAAGAAAACTTCACGTAAACTTTTATTGTAAACAAGTTAGGACGACTTAGAAATGTGTACGCGACCCTAATGGACACTTGCATGTGGAACCCGACGTGTACACAAGTCGAATACACGGCATATCGTCACTAGAGCCTTTCAAGTAACTATAAAAATGACTAAGGGAAGCAATGGGCCTCAAGGGACCCGTGGCCTGTTACGCGAGCCCAACATAAGCCCAATACGAGCTCATAAGCCACAATAAGCCTAAACAGCTTATTCGTGTGCTTATGCGACTTAATGAGGTTGATGTGACTTAAACCTAAACTAACCGCTCATCATTCTTTTAGAAACCCAACCAGGGTACCTTTAAAAGGACTTACAAGCCCATTTTTTGCACCCAACAAGCGCCATAAGCTCTCAATAAGCTTTAACAGCTTATTGGTAAAGGTTTACGCAGCTTATACAAGCTAAAGAGGGCTTAATAGACTCAAATAAGGTTAATGGGCCAATCCCTAGCCCCTAGAACCTATCCGGGCTCACTGGGCCCGATATAGCCCAACCGATAGGGCTTATTAAAGCTTATCGATCAGCCTAATATAGCATTGACCTCCTAGGTGCTTATTGGATCTAAATAAGCTTAACGGGCCCTAACGGACCCAACTAGACCTTTTAAAACCCTACCGGGCCTAAACGGGCCCAAGACCGACCCATTTGAGTTGCTTATTAGCTTATTAGCTTATTTAGAATAAGCTGAAAAGGAAAACAGTTTGTCCGGTTTATTACAAGATGGAAAAGTACTAGGAAAAGTCCAAGAACCCTAAACACCCTTATCGGGTTAAGTCATTGGGCCCATAAGCCCAACAAGCTCAAAATAAGCTTCAATAAGCTCACCGAGCTTATTTTAACCCTAAACAGCCCACGTGAACTTATTATGAACATGTAGACTTGTTAAAACAATGACGGACCTCTAAAAAGCTGAACGGACCTTAACGGGAGCCAAAATAAGCTCGATGAGCTTATTTTTCCACCGAAACCCTTTTTGTAAACTTAAACGAGCTTAACAAAGAAAACGCCACTTGTTGGGATTGATTCGGAGTTAAAATGGAATTTTCACAAGTCGAGGGACTAGGAATGTAAATTTCGAAACATAAGGGGGTTAGTGTTGTCACTTTCAAATTCCAATAACCCCCGGGGACTATTCTTGCTATATTCTGAAACTTAAGAATAGATGTGTAACTATAAACACCTAAACTATCTCTTTGTAAACTCAAGGGACTAATTATGTCACTTTTGAAACTAAAAGGGTTTAAAATATAAAAGGGTATATTTATAAACCTAGGGACTAAAAGTGTAACAACTAGAAACCTAAGGGTATGTTAGTGAACAAAAGTGAAACAAATGAAACACTTAACACGTCAGTCGAATATTAAGATATTCGGACATCGACGGCTTTAATAACACGTTAATAAATAAGTATATTTATTAATAATGATTTCACGTTTTTCGAGAACCATCAGAACTATAAAAACAATGATCTTGTGCGTCACCGCACAAGTGATAACGGTATATATAAACTTAAAATGGGATTTAGTTTATACAATGAGTCGTTAGCTTAAATGTGTAAACTAAGACTAACCGAACAACTTACTTAGTACTTAACGGTGTGATCCACTGCCTACTTGGATATTTGTTATCATTCAGAGAACTACCGGCTAAGGTGAGTTCATTAGCCCCAAGCTTACAATTTAGTTTAGAATGATTTACGATCCTTGGAGGTATGAACACAAGGCTTTTGTTTTACAAAACTGGACGCGAAGTGATATCGCATTATGCCGTGAATACGAGGTTAGCCAAGTTACCATAACCCCCTTTAAAGTCCATGATCATGAACTGTTAATTGCATAGATGTGATTGGGAATTACATTGTGCTAGGCGCGAATTTTATGGATAGATCTATTAGGGATTGACAATCCCCGTTCGGGTGACTAGGCTATCACTTAGTGAACGAACGCATACCATGGTCGAATTTGGGATGTTGCAAGGGTTACTCATCATTCACGGACACCAGGTGCCCATTTAAAATTGCATTCATATACTTCGAGCCTACGTGGTCAATGAGCTTAGGAAACGTAATTACTTTATTATGATGTTTTGCATCTGTTCTTAATCATACACCTTGAATCTTGCGGTCCTAACCATTGATTTTACATAAACGCTATGAATTCCACCAACTTTATGTACGTTTTTAAGCATGTTTTTCAGGTCAATAAGGCACGAGGTGCGATGATACATTGGGAGTCAATAATTGAAGAGTCAACACTTAAGATTTGGGGTCTTATTGCACTTTGGGGACAATTGTTATAAACCGGAATCTTTATCTATTTTGTTGAACCATTTGAAGCTATGAGCTTATGTAACAAACAAGTATTTTGTTAATCCAATGTATCTTTTTCAAACGACACGTTTAGTAGTCGTTCTCTGATCTTGTGCTATTGACCCAATAATGTAACGCCTTCGGATATTCAACATTCCGCTGCATACTCAGATTTGAGGGTGTTACAATCGTACCTCTATCTCGAACTCATTCTTGGCTTTACTCCTTCTTCCTACTCCACGGTACAACATCTACATTTGCCTTTCCCAGATGGTACTTGGCCTCGAAATCAAACTCACTAAATAACATCCATCCATCATCTTTGCCTCATGTTCAATCCTTCCGATTGAAAGTGTGTTGGAGACATTCATGATCCGTATAGATTACTCTCCATGTCTCATTCACTTAATGCCTCTAGCATTATAAGGCAAAACCTACCGCGTTAGCCATGCAATCCTTCATAAGAACCTTCAGTTGTCGCGACGTACAAGCAATCACCTTCTCCCTTTTCCAAGCATGCTTCCAAATCCTTGCTTCGCGCGTCATAATATACTATGAAATCGTCTGCTCCTTTCGGCAATGCTAAGATCGGCTCATTACCCATATTGATCACCTTTCCTCATCTAGATTACTCCTATTTTGCTCCCGCTTCCCACGTTGTTGGAAAACTTCACGTACATCTTCTCTTCCTTCACTGACTCTACGATCATCTTCACGTGCGACTCGTACTCCTCCTTAGACTTTGGGTCGGTTTAAAATATCGTCTGTATATATACGTTAACTAGCTTGTCTATATACAGCCATGCACACCCGACACATTAACTCCATGAAAACCGATGGTGCATTGGTTAACCCAAAAGGCATAGCTGTAAACTTCAACGTGCCCATTACGCATCCTAAAAATAGTCTTAGCTACATCATCCCCGTGCACCCTCCATTGGTGACATCACATACGAATTTTCTATCTCACTCTTCTCGAGATAATCTATGCACATTCCAAACTACCCACTCTTCTCCTATCAAGCAATATAGATGCTTCCCCAACCAAGTTACTAATTCCGAACCCAACCCTCACCTGCAACTCCTGGCAATCATTCCAGACCTCTTACCTTTCTAAAGACGTCAAACGACACAAGCCTTCGCAAATCGGCGTCGCTCCTTGTACTAATTCCAATACGAAATACTATATCTTACGACGAGGGGTAAAACCTACTAATTCCTTAGGAACACTTTAGAGGGCTCACATACTACAAAGATATCACATAATCTCAACTCATCTTCCTTGGTACTCCTACGAGACCTCGTATCCTCTTTAGTTCATTTTCTCCCCGAACCTTAAGCACTCTCCAAATTACCAAGGCATTTTAACTACCTTCTCGTGGCATACCATCTCAGCCTTATGTCTCAACAACCAATTCTCTCCTACGACTACATCAACACTCTCATAACTAAGAGGTACTAAATCAAAAGTAAAATGAGAATTCTCTAATTCCAACTTGGGATCGTGAATAATTCCATTCGCTTCGCTACTATCAATCGCACCACCCAGAAGATCGTCTTAACAAACCACTCTAGCACCACCCATAAAGGAAATTTCAAACTTCACATGCACCAATTGGTATGGACCCAAAAATCACACGATTCCAAAAAGAAAAAAAATCAACCGAATGGTAAAACGTGACGAAGAAGAACGAACTCCGACCAAACAAAACATCAACGATACTAAAGAAACACCCCCCAACGAATAATACGACGACCAAATTAATTAAAAGATTAAGAACCTTTGTACCAAAACCAATTTTTACCCAAGGAAACATTCCCTAATAACCTTATACCAATCATTTTAAAACAATAGAATCAACTTAGTTAATAATGCAAATAATTTTAAGTGTAAAAATAAATTTAAATAAAATTTTCATAAACTTATTTTAATTATGGTTTTCATAAAAGAAATCAAAAGATGATTTTTTTTAAAAATGTGTTGCATTTTATTTATATAATTTATTTATTTTAAAAGAAGTTTTTAACACCTAAACAATATGGTATCGACTACAACAAACTTACATTCAAATGGAATTTATGGCTCACAACAAAAAAAACATTATGATAGCAAAATAGACTCCCAAAATACCTTAAGAATTCAAATAACAGAATATTAATTTACTTGAAAAATGAAACAACACAAGAACTCTTAGCAACACACCCGCCGCCCAAACAAACCATAAGGACTCATCCATACCAATAGTCTTAGAACCAAACCAAAAAGTATCGTCACCTTTAGATAAAGGAAAACAATCAAAACGCCAAACGGAGAACATAGAACACTAGGGTTTGGGTAGGTGTTTTTCCAGCAACTTAGAAGACCTAATTCAATCCATAAACATCTTGTAATGGTTTGATTATCATATCTATCTTAATTCATATCTTCAATTCTTTTTCTTGATTATGATTTCTCTTGCTTGAGTATGCTTGGCTAATTTATCTAGTATTTATTTGGGAATGCATGAACCTTGCCATTAATTGATTAGTTCTTGTTATTTATGACAGATTCAATGAGTCTAATTGATTATAGTTTATAATTCTTGTTTCTTATTGCTTCTTGTTGATGGATATGTGCAGTAGGCTATAGAAAACCAGCTTTTGTCTGTATCGCTGTTGATATGTCTAGGGAAACGTGATTGTGTAGAAAGGATACCATGGGTAACAGTCTTCATACTACCTTACCCCTTATATGGTTGATCCCTCTTAGATATTTCAATTGCATGTAATATACTCTTAGGGGCCTTGTAATAGTCTTCATACTACCTTACTTGTGCATTGCCCTAACGGAATATTACATAGACGTGGGTTCGTGTAATCCGTTCTTGAATTAGGAAATACTTACACATTACATCTCAAGTGTGACAAAGCAATAGGTAGAATTGGATAGCTAGCAAGGAGTAGTGCATCCCAGGTAAATACGCTTCATTGTAGAATTGTTATTTTGTTTATTAGTGATTAATTAGCTTAAAACCAAAACCTCTCTAAAACCATAATTTACTTTGCGTTTTATAAATATAAAAACACACAAAAAGAGATCTCTTCAACCCTTAGACCTTAGTGAACATTCGATCCGACCTTCACAGTGCTATTCCCCTAGAGAATGATAACAACCCCCGAGCCTTGCCTATACTACACTACACAAGTTTTTGGCGCCATTGCATGGGGAATAGTTAGGTTTTGATCATAGTTTAGCTTAATTCTACTTGCTTGAATCCTTTCAAGTAAGATTTAATTCCCGCATATTAGCTTTCTCGTAGTATATCTTTTCTTTGTGTGTTTGTTCATAATTTTCATTGTCTATTCCATTCTTCATCATGGAGAGTGCGAATCCATCTTGTTCCACCTCTAATAGGGAGTTTCTTGACCCTAAGAAAAAGAAAGAAATTGAGTCATGGATCGGGGATAGTAGGATCGTTGACTCATTTGACGGGTCAAATGAAATTGAATACTTTGATACCTTCCCCACCTTGGAAGAATTAGAATATCATGAGTGGCTTTTAAAATACCCCAAACCATCATGGGTAAAAGCAAAGATAAGAACCAGAAATTTAAACAACATTAAGATCTCTTGCAAGATGGGTCACTTCCTTAAAAGACAAGCCTACATTGATTTAGAATCACCGATTAATGTTATGTCTAAGCAACATTACAATAAGATCATGAATAAAGGGCTAGAGTCGAGACAAAAACCATCCAACCCTAGTAAGAACAACAACTTTGTAGGAAGAGTCAAGGGTTTAAAAGTTTTCATAGGAAATTTCACATACGAATGTAATTTCATGATTTTGGAGGACACAACTAGTATTATAGATCACCACCTAGGAGAAGTAGTCTTTGGAAAACCATTTTCAAGGAACACTGGTCTCATCTATGATCAGAAAAAGGGAACGGTTACTTTCGAAAAAGATGACGAGAAAATCACATTTATAATGCCTCATAAGATAGAAGCGTCTAACCATATAGACTTTAAGGACATAAATACCGATTCCATACCACCCTTTGTCCTTGAGAGTAACGATGATCATGGGAAAACCTATTACTCGAATAGTCTAACTTTAGGACCCGAATACAAGGAAGGCGAAAGTATAAGCAAAGAAATTCAACACCTAATGAAATTGGAAAGAGAGGCCAAGAGACACAAATGAGAAGTCACGTAAGAACGTGTGACTTCGAGTCTAGCTACAAGGTTCATAAATAAAGAAAAGCGCTTCTTGGGAGGCAACCCAATATTTACTTTTATCTCAATTAGGAGTGTCATGTGGTTTACTCTTTTCATTTTATTCTATCATGTTTGAACTCTATCTTGTAATCATGCTTTGTATTGGTTTTAACCTCGTCTTAACTTCAATCAAAGGTATTTTTACAAACAATAAGTGTAGGGGAATCTATCTAGTATTTGAACCAAGTTCAAGCATGTTAAATAATTTGTTTAGATTAATTCGCTTCAGTTTCGAGTCATATGAGTAAATTGTCAAATCTTAGGTTTTATGCAATTATTTGTACAAGAATTAACTTATGGAATCAAGTGTAGGAAATTTTTCATCAAAAACAAAAATTTTGTTTTCACAGAATGTGGAGACGGCGTCACGATTTACACGCGACGCCGTCACCACGACACCTGTGATAGGTCACGAAAACCCTGACGGCGTCAAACGCCCAGGTCCAAAAAACTTAAAGTTTTTAATTATTTTTGAAAATAAAACTTGCGTAACATGTATTCTTCTGTTATAAACCTTTAAAACCAACAAGTTTGACAATTCTCTCATCTTATCTTTACTGCTTTTTCGAGTCAAACCCTAATTTCATAATTATATATTATTATATCATACATTTTAGGCTTGGTATAGTTGTCTTTGTCTTTGATTATAGGTTATATTTGATAAGAAGAAGCTTGGAAGTTCTTAGGAAGTTTCATTGGACGATTCTTGGATGACGATTTAACCAGTTATCGCATGTTTCTTCTCTATTATTGAGCAAACATGGGGGAGCCAGTTAAATGTTTTCTTTTCATTGTTTCCTTTTTCTCTTTAATTCGTTTTTAGGGTACTTTTATAGAACATTGGGGACAATGTTCAACTTAAGTGTAGGGGGAAAATAAGCCTTAGAAACTATTCTTTCATTTGCCATTTGCTTTGTCCTGAAAATGATGGGTAATATATCGAAACATATCATAAGAGGTAATTTTGACCCAAATTTATTTTTTTTTATGACACATACCGACGAAAACCGCGTATTAATAGCATCTCATGGATAGGAATTTATATGACTAGCACAAAACCCTCAAAATTCCACCCCCAAAATGTGAGGTTCGCCCTTAGATATTATACCTTTAGCTTGTTCGAGTTAAGGAGTGAGCAATCATGTGTGTCTATTCCGTCCTTACGGATGTGTATGCGGTGGTTATTTAGGCACCTTTTCTGGAAAACATAGTATTGGTTACTTTAGGATTATGAGAGTGTACCGGTAGTATATTAAATTCTATAACTTGTTTTTGTGATGCATCCCGAGACCGCATAGTGAGTATTAGGATTTGCTTGATAAGAGGAATTAGGATTAACCCATGTTTTAAACCTGTAATTGTTATGATGGTTAAACCGACCATATAACTATCTCACACCCTTGTCATGCACTCATTTTTAGTGCAAGATACCCCTAGTACAACCCTTCGAGCCTATCCTTTTTCATGGTTCTCGTAATTTTCGTATTAAGCCGGACTATTAATGAAGAGCATTGTCACCCTTAAACCAATCGTTACACCCAAATCGCCTTAGCCTACCCTGTATGTACTCACCTTTAGTACATTATTTTTTTAACCCAAGTTAATTATTTGAGTTTCAGGTTGCTAGTCCTTATCCTTGTATATTCAGTTTTGGGACGATTGAGAGTTTTAGTAGTATTTATTTCGCGAAAGAATGGGGAAGAAAAGTTAAGTCAATACCCCATACGTTTGTTAGATGATCTCCATGTTATTTTGATCCACCTCAAATCGGGTCATTAGTTAGATTATAAATATCGAGCATGTAAAAGCTCAAGTGTAGGGGTACGTGTTATAAATCCCATGTTATGATGTTATGTTATTAAAAAAAGAAAAAAAAGAAAGAGATTGATGTAGAGTTGTGTAGAGTTTGTATATCTTCATCTGAGTCTTGGCTTAGCAACCAAACCAGCGTGTATTCGTGTAAATAATTAGCCAAACCTTCCACTCCAAATTCACCCAAAGCCACCCAAATGTATCCTATCCATTTCTGTTTTCAATATATTTTATCTTACACCTACACCCCACAACCCTTTAAAAGACCTCTTAGATAGTAATGAATAATGCTTGCACCTAGCGGTGTAGGTTTGATCCTTTACCAAGCCTATGGTAATTTATATGCTATGACAGGTAATGAGTGTTGATTTTCTGTTTCCCCTTATGTTATAATTTATTATACACCCGAGAGAAAGAGAGAATCCTAAACACTTATGTGAGGTGCTAGTATATACTTTTTGTGCTTTTAATTACGAGGTCTAGAAGGTTGTGTTGTAAAATACTTTTAAAGAGTAGGTAAAATAACCCTCATATTGTTATTGTCTAGGTAGAAAAGCCCATTTGCTTGAGGACAAGCAAATCCCAAGTGTAGGGGTATTTGATGAGGTGTCATTTTATACACTTTTTCGAGGTCGTTTAACCCCCTAAATCATGCATTTATGTCCAAAATAGGTACTTAATCGTTCCTTTTCATGTATTCAGCATTTGGAAGCCATTTTGAGGAAATACACGTGACTTGGGCTCATTTGGAGAAGAAACGAACAAGACTACAGACCTACACCAACATCTCTTAAGAATTTCTACTCTAAGGCTGGAAACGGCATCACAAAATAAACGTGACACCGTCACAAATCCCACCATGGCGGTGTCACAACATTTGACGATGGCGTTAGATCTCACGACCCAGCCCAAGATCTAGAATATTCTACTCATGACGGCGTCACGATTAAAATGTGACGCCATCACAGCGATCTTATCCATATATTATACAAACCCAATTTAGGGTTTTATGTGTGTAAGACTTTACGAGTATAAGAAAGGGCGAATCCTGTTTGTTTAGCAGCTGTTAGGGGGACAATTTTTTAGGGCCTCAAAAAAACCCTATTGTACTTCCTTCAATTATGTTTTAATCATGTAAGGGACTATCTTAATCATTCAATATGTCTGTTGTTGTGATTACTTAATCCGTTCTTGCTTTATCTTTAACATGCTTGGCTAAACCTTCTATTGTGTTTATTTATGATTGTATGAAACCTAGAATGTAGATCTTAGTGGTGTTGCTTTTTGTGATGAATATGCATGTTAGGTCTTAGAAAACCAGCTTTTGTTTGTATCGCTATTGATATGTCTAGGAAAACATGATTGTGTAGAAAGGATACCATCGGGTAACAGTCTTCATACTACCTTGCCTCTTATATGGTTAATACACTCTTAATATATTTCAAATGCATTTATTATACTCTTAGGGGCCTTCTAATAGTCTTGATTCTCTAAAATATATATAATAATATAAGCAAACTTTTGAACAAATTACCTTTGACCAAAGTAATAAGTCAAAATTCACCAAGAAAATCAATATATATATGTGAATCCGGAAGTATATGATATTCCCGGGTCGTTTTTCCCAACGAGGAATGCAATGGAGAGTCGAAAGTCGGTTTGATATTTGATGTTTGAATATGACAAGATTTTTTGATTGGTTTTCTAATTCTACGGGAAAAACAAGTAAGGTCAAACTAAAAACAAAAGCAAATAAGGTAAAAACACAAAAAAACGATAACGGGATTCAAATCTCATTCTTTAAAAACCTAAATTGTGAAATTTTAACGCTACAAAAGCAAATTTAACTTTTAAATGTCCAAAATGATAAAAGAAAATTTAAAAAAAAGAATTATATTTTTTTGACTTTTATTTTTTTTATTATGAATTAAAAACGGATTTAATTTAAAAAATGCATAAAAATAGTAAACTAAATGGGAAAATTCTGAAAAAAAATTACAAAAAGTACTTTGAGTAATGTTGAATCTAGGAAAAATAAAATGGTGAAAAGTGCTATTTGAAATAAGCCATAAATAAGCTAAAATGGCTGATAAGCAAAAAGGGTAAAAAGGGTTTAAATATTAAATTATGCAAGTATAAACCAGATGGCCCTACTGGTGCTGATGGTAGTGAGTGTGTGTGTTAAATTGCTTGACTTGCAAAGGGGAGGTCATAGGTTCGAGTCCCGTGGCCTTCCTTTTTGGAAAACTTATAAAATAAGCAAAAACAACAATCTTTTAAAAAGCTACTTTTTTCAAATCTTCAAAATAAGCTGGTAAAAAGCAAAAATAAGTGACATTTTTGATTTTTTTTAACTAAGGACTAAAAAGGCTAACACTTTTTAACCTAGATTTTAATGGGATTAATGAAAAAGCTATGATCTAAAACTGAAAACTCAATAAGCCTAAACACCAATAAGCACATAGAAGCAAAGATCAGGCATTTTTGAACACAATAAGCAAGAAAAAAAACAATAAGAAAAGCTGATTAAAGAAACTAGCAAGCTTAACATAATAACAAAACACAAATTTTTAACACACTTTTTTAAACTAAGATTAAGCTACTTTAAAGCTATCCCTGCAAGCTGAAAACTAAAACATGTTAAGGTTACCTATCAAACTACAGGATTCAACACTAAAAACACTAGCTCTAACAGATTAAAAACAAGAAAACCAAGAATTAAAGATTCTGGTTACAGTAGCTTAAGAAGATTTTTGACAAAGTGCACCTAAAAATAGCTTATCAAATAAGCTCTAAACTTCAAAACAAGCTTTGAACCTTAAAGTTCATATGTTAAACTACTTGTGCACAAATTTTCAAGACTTAAATCAAAGTTTTACTTAACTAAATTTTGATTTAAAATCTAGGTGTATAAAATGTGTTCTTGACAGTTTTTATCAAAATGGGTAAAAAAAGTGAAAAACTAAAAAACCATTGCCCAAAACCCTTTAGGCAGATACAAAACTGGTATAGGAGTATGGATTTGAACATGTAAACAAGCCTTATTAGATCTTAAGACTTCTAAACAATCGAATCAATGCTTTGACTGTTTTATACACCACAGAGGTGAAACTTGTGTATGAAAACTGCTTTTTCAATGAAATCTTACTTGAAACTTGATAAAAACATATCCAATTAGCTTCAATAATGAATCAAAAGTATCCAAATGGTCAAAAACACCTAGCAGTGCTAACAAGTAGTTAGTACCCCTCCATTCCAACATCCTTAAAACCGTTTAAAACTCAATTTAAAACTTTCAAATCACAAATGCTATGTCCATAAAACCTTAAGACACAAAATATTTATAAGCTAAATATAACCTAATGATCAGATCAAAACATTTCCCAATAGCCAGATTAATAAGCTAAACTGATATGCTAATTATAAGCCTTTTTAGATCATAATAAAATTTTTTTTTATAACTAAAATGTGATAATCTAAAATCTAAACTAAATAGGGCAACAAAACATGATCAAAGCACAATATTAAGATCTATTAAGCAGAATTAAGAACTAATAAGCACAAAAATAAGCTAATACTAGAAAATAAGCTAATGCTAGAAAATAAGCTAATAGATGAAAATTTAAAGATCAAACTTATAATTACCTTTGCAAAATCAAGGCTAAATGCTCGAAGAGCTACTCTACAGCTCTAGCTTGTTCAAGAACAAGCTAGTGACAGCAATAAGCCCATCCCAATTTGGCTTATCATCCAAAAACTTTTTGAGTGATTTTTGGTACAAAGTGCTTAAACCTTACAAACTATGGAAAGAGCTTGTAAAACTTAAGTAAACAGCTTATAAGAGTAAATAAGAGCTTATAATGAGCTTATAAAACACTTTTAATATCAATGGAACAATAACTTAAAAACACATAACTTTTAAAACATATAAACCTCAAATTTCATTAACTTTAAAAAAACATTACAAGGCTTGAATAAAAAGTACAATAAGCTAAATTTTAAACTAAGATAAGCTATATTAAAAACTAGATGCCTTTAAATGGCTACAAGTGACCCTATTTATAGAAGAATTCTAGGTCTTAAGGTCTTCACTTTGTGCTTCTTCTGTAAGAGTAAATTGAGGGTGTGTTTCTTATGTGAGTAGATCGAAAATCAATCTCAGCCTTCAATCTTGAGTGTTCTCCAAGTCTATTGATCCGAGCCCTTGGTTTGGTCTTCAAAATGTTGACGAATGAGGTTTAAGAGGATTACCAAGGTGGATTTGGATGTTTATGAAGTGGGGTTGAGGGGGTGTGACTTTGGTTTGTCTTGTTGCAGGGTGCAGAGGTCGAGTGAAAGAGACACATGAATAGTGACTTGAGTAATTGGGCGGGAAAGTTACTGAAGGGTTTAATTTAGGGAAAAAGGATGTGGGGTGCAAGGGTTATGGTATTATAGGGGTTAGACTTGTTAGTTCTTAAGGACTAACGGTGTAAAGTGTTTTGGAGGTTACGGGGTGAAGGGTTAAGAGTCGTTACTCTGTTTTTGTTAAGGACTGGCACCATTAGTTCTTTTGGACTAACGGTGAAAAAGAATAAGGACCTCAGATGTAACGACTTAACAGAGTTATATGGGGGCTGTTAAGTGTTGTTAGGCTTATAAGATGGGCCAGTTTTGCATTTTGGGCCTTAAATGGTTTTTATGAATTAACCATTTAAGTGTCTTGATATTAATAACTTAATGGGTTGCCCCGGCCTATTAGATGGGTGCGGGTTGGCCCATTAAGTATTTCTTTGGTTTCAACCTCGACTTTTCACTTGTCGTGGTTGACTTTTTTGTTGACTTTGACTTTTTGACTGGTTGACTTGACTTTTCACGCTCTTTTCATTCCCGTGCTCGGTTTTGTCCGTTTTGTTGACTGATTTTAAGTTTCTTTAGTGAATTCCATTACCTACACAATCATAAATCACAAAACACACAAATACAATGTATTTTTGGTATATTTTGGTCATTTTATGCACGTTTTTATAGGTAAATGATATGTGTAATTAAGCACATACCAAAATCTCCCATATTAAGATATTGTTGTGTCCTTACGCAATGCCATAAGTAAACACTTTAGAAAACCAAGAATCTTAATCCCCCTCAACTAATTACCTCGAAAAGTAGCTAAGTGCTCATCAAAGAGAATTAAAGACTCATAAGTTTTGAAAAGCTCTGTTTTTACCATTCTTAAATATATACACTTGTTCCTACACATATTTTTGTATTTTTCCTTTTTCTAATTTTTTGTACTTTTTTTGTTTGTAAGCATCAAACTAACATTATGTTTGACTTTTGGTATTTCATAAACTTTTAGGGTCATAGAAACAGACGCACTTTAATCCTAAAGGGAAATGCCCAAAAGGATAAATTATCGTCCTTGACTTTTTAATTGTCCCCAAACCAAGCTTAAAAACAAAATCTCCCGTTACAAATAAAGTTAAGATGCTAACATAATCATACTTGTAAACTTGTGAATCTTTTTCTCCGACAATTATTATATATTAGGTTAGTGTGCTTATTTCGAATTTCAACCATGGATCAACCATTTTTACGAAAAATTGCATTATTTTATTGCTTTACGTGGCCACCTAAATTTATGATTTTGGAAGGCGAGATCATCATGTAGGCGGATTTCTTCCGGCTCTTCCAGCCAAGACCGGTTTTGGTGACCAGGCTTTTGACACCCCAACAGTGAATAGATCGGAACTCACGGACTTCAGTTTCATAAAAATCTTTGGCATTTCCCGTTTAATAAAACAATTCATTTAAAAAAACCACAATCTTAAAATGAATTAGTCTTAGTTCAAAAGCATATTTAAATTCAGGAAAAAGAGATTTTCACTATATTTATTAAATTACATATATCACACTTATCATAATTATACGTTAAACAAAGGAAATCCTCGACCTTTTAGAAGGCTGCAACATCGGTTGTGAGCCGGCAAGATGCAGCAAACTTTTATCAGTCTCGGATTATTATTCTCACTATGGGCCTTTTTTAGAAGGCTGCAACATCGGTTGTGAGCCGGCAAGATGCAGCAAACTTTTATCAGCCCACAGTTTATAATTATTACTCATCATTTTTTTTGACACTTTATATTACCACGATATATAGAGAAAACTTCTTTTTAGAAAATTTAAGTATAAATTTGAACTAAGACTAAATAAATTAATGTTGTCGACTACATTAATAAAGCTTCAATATCAAAAATTGTTGATTTAAGTTTAATTTTCGAAAATAGCACTTATTATTAGTCCGGTTAGGAGCTTATGGGAGAAAACGCCACAAATTACACTCATGAGCTTGTAAGATTTCCAAATAATCCTTGTTTAGCATCCAACTCATAATTAACTCTATCATTTCTTGTTCTTCGCAAATTTAAAATCTTTAATAAAAAAATCCGCGAATGCTTAGTCTAAAAGTTAAGGAACAAGCTAGAGCTCAACACGATCGATCAAGTTAAAATTTATTCTTATTCTACCCAGCAGGAAAGTCAAAATTGTGGCAAAACACTTATTTTATTTTTGAAAAATTGTAAATTTTTTTCATTTTTTTGTATTTTGGTGGTAAAAACGGGATTACGTGAAAACAACGACTGCAGGCACAATCAAATCAATAGATCCCCCCCCCCCCATACTAGAACTAAACATTGTCTTCAATGTTTTAAGAAGGGTCTCTACGTATATCTAAAGTCGTTTATTAAGTATGCTCAAAGATAAACGTTAGTCGATAAGATTTAGATATTAGATTCCCAAAATGAAGCTGAGGATGTGAAGCTCGAGTGAACGAAGGACAAAACCATGAGCACGAGAGGCTTCAAAATCCGGGCCAATCCTTAGACATCAACAAAACCACAAAAAAACGGAGAAAATAAAAAAAACTAGCACTTCCACACAACACACTTATTCATTACTACTATTATAATTATACTAGGATAAGTATGGGTTGCCACCTATGAAGCGCTTGTTTAATGTCACTAAGCTTGACCCGTCCCCGAATTTAATTGTCCATGGGGAAGGTTTGGAGATCCGGGACAACCATCGGTGATATGTCCCCTCCAAAGTAATGCTTAAGTCTATGACCTAGAACTAAATAACTTCTATTAATCTGCTTTGAACGATTACAGATTAATAACTATTTGAGATATGATATTGCTATGAGATATTCTGAGGTCGTGTTTTTTTAACTATGCCAATAGGGATCCTTTTATAAACTAAGGATAAACCCTAACAGGCTTACAAATCGCATACATATCTTTTCCTAAGATATCTCATACATATCTCTTAAACGGTACTAACTATTTTCTACTAACAGTGCTAACTATTTGATCAGTACTTACATTTTGTACTGTCGGTACTAACTATAACTATCAGTACTAACTATTTGTACTATCGGTACTAAGTTAGGAAAACATAAATCCTAACAATCGAGCTCGATCGGTAGATAACAAGCCTTTCCGTACACAAGCTTGTAAGGAGTACACCCGATGGGTGTTTTGAAAGCGGTACGAAAGGCCCAAAGTGCGTCATCTAATTTATCCGACCAAGAGGCATGGTTCTCGCCTACGGTCCTTTCCAATATTCTTTTCAAACCACGGTTGGAGACTTCCACTTGCCCACTAGTTTGTGGGTGATACGCGGTAGCAAGACGGTAAGTGACACCGTACTTAAGCATGACCTTTGCGAATTAGTCATTGTAAAAGTGCGTACCGCGATCACTAATGATAGCGTGGGGAGTTCCAAACCGAGCAAAGAGAGATTTCAAAATTTTAACAACAACTCGGGCATCGTTGGTGGGGAGCGCTTTCGCTTCGACCCATTTAGAAAAGTAGTCGACCGCCACGAGTATGTACTTGTTCCCTCGTGAAGACGGGAATGGCCCCATAAAATTGATACCTCACACGTTAAAGATTTCGCAAACTTGGATGAAATTTTGTGGCATTTCATCACGTTGCGAAATTTTTCCTTGACGTTGACAAGTGTCGCATCGGGTGACCAAGTCATGGGAGTCTCGATAGATTGTGGGCCAATAAAATCCTGAGCCAAAAACCTTTTGGCGGTGTAAGTCGGCTTCTAACAGTTCCTGTTGGAATTGGAGTGATAAGAGCGAGTTCTCACCGGCGAACTCCTCGAGAAGGAAATCAATCTTAGGAGAAGATATCACGTTATCACGATTAAGCACGAAATCAAATTAGACTAGATTCAGCATTAAAATGTCATTACCATTTCCTGATGGAATTGAAATGATATCTCTAGCCACCCATCCTTTTTGGAGAAAGAAATCATCACAAACGGGGCAAATCACATTCATTTCGGATTATTCCATCGGACTCACTTGGGGTATGGACAGGTTCCCGAACACTATACTTTAATAATTCGCCCGATTCCATTGTCAAAATAGCGTCAAGATGCTCATCCTTCATTATGAGAGAGTCTGTAATCGGTAAGTCGGGTGTGATTGCAATAGTATAATCCTCGTCATCATCATTATCACAGTAGATGGTAGGATGATTCCAACTCGGAGTATTTATGTACTCTGCCAACTCCTCATGAATATTTTTTTTTTTTATTTACACATCATCATGAAGTTTACGAAATAACTCTAGAATACCCTCCGGTTTATATTGATTGTCTTCAAAAGCATGCTCAATTTCAGAAATTGTCTCCCATGCTGGTGATACAACCTTTGGCGTTTCATAAAAAGAAAATCGTTTAAACATTCCTAAGAAAGTTTGCACAGAGTTAATTAGGTTTCTGTTATCTTGCAAAAATTCCAAACTTGTTTCTTGAGGAGTATTAATGTTAGCCGTCCGTTCCTCTGCTAGCAATTCTACACAAGTTTTTTCTCGAATTGGTTGATGAATGACGGGATACTGCGGGGGTTGAAATTGGTAAAAACCAGGAGAATTATAATCATAACAATTTTGGTTCAACGGTTGACATTGAAAAGTTTCGTGAGGACCCCCGCAGTTTTCACAACAAGGATATTGTTGAGGACCCCCACGTCAAGGCACTTCCTTGAAGAGTACAAGATGCATACTTAACCTGACTTGTGATGGCACAGTTGCTGATAAGGAAAACATATTCCATCTTCTCTACCCATTGGGTTAGGCCAACGACTCCTTTAGTGCCTTTGAAATTCATAGGCTGACACTTCAAGAAATCAGAGTAAGTGCATTCTCGTTGAGTAGGAACTTGCCTTCTTCCCCCGGTTCTCGAATCATGGCTGTTATTGCCATCTCTGCTCCTGCTTGCATCATGTTCTGCTAATGCAGTAGCAACACCTCGATCAATTAAAGCCTGAAGTTGAGCATCAGTGACAGTTGTGGTAGGAGTGGTTGTGGCGGCGGGTGTTGCCCTTGTGGTTCTTCTTTTTGGTGGCATTTTCTTCAAAATCACAAGAAATATAATACATGCCAGAGTTCATACAATCATAAACGCAACATGACATATGCATAATAAATAAAATAAGATCACAACCCACAGTGAAATATACAACTGAAGTGAAATCAACAATGACATAAATAAATCAACATTCATACATAACAACATCGTTAATCATACATGATAGCCCTGATTACAACATGTTTAGTACAATGAGGTACAAAAATGAAAAATATGGACCTAAGGCGGTGTTAGCTGGGGATCACCCATAATACTTAACACGCCATACAATGATAACTAAAAATATAAAGCAAAAGTCCCTATAGCCTACTAGCTGGGAGTACCCCATAAAACTTAATAGGCTATATAGGATAGCTACAAATGATACATGACTAACAGCTGCTGCCAGCCTCAGTTGGCCCATCCTGGGGCTCTGGATCTCTAGCCTCTAGTGTCTCGATACGTCCAAGTGCTATAGTCAACTGAGTCTGAAGTGATGTGGTCTAAGCAATCAATGTGGAAACCTATGCCTTAAGTGTCCTAACATGTGCCTTTATGGCTGCACTCCTCTCCTTAGAACCAGTCCATGCTATACGAGCATATACCGCCTCTCTATCCAAAGCCAAAGCTGTATGGCGGTGATATGGCCTATCCCTGAACAGTGTGTTGACTCGGGCTCTCTGGATAAGCTCGGTCATCATATGCCTCCTCGAATCGCACCTGAAACTCCCCAGTCCTCTACCTAACAGTAGTATTAAGCTCTGTCACTCTCTGGTCGACCCCCTCCAAGGTGGTCGGTGCTACCTCCAGCATAGCCTCCACAATCTCATCCTAAGTGTCGGCCTCCGAAGCAGGCCTTGGCTGTCTCACAGCACCAGCTGCTGAACTCTCCCCAATCTCAAATCCGGGAGCAGGAGTAGCAAAGCAAGCTCTCTTCCAAGGCGGAATCTCAGCCTCGGGAATATCAGTCCTATGAGAAGTAGATGGTAGTAACAAGGGTGGTGATGCAGCTCTCATCCGAATCCCAGCTGTCCTATAGCCCAATGGTGCCCCTGCATCAGTAGGGCTA
>BQNB010034802.1:0-51344 GCA_026074375.1 Tanacetum coccineum
CTTGAGATGACCCTTTCTTCATACTGCTGATGCAGTTATTCGAGTTAAACAGAAACAACTCAACTTTGGAGTTGGAACTGAACGAATGATTTTCAATATCGATTCCACAATGAAGCACTCTTATTTTAACGATGATACATGTTTCAGTATCGATGTTATTGATGAAATCCTAGAAGAAGACTTTGATGCTCTTCTAAACGAAGTTAGTAAAATTCTCTATTCCATCAAAGGAACCCTTCTTGAAAAAGAAATCTTTGCTAAATTCGATGAATTCATGGCAATGATTGCCGATGAAAACTCTGAATCTGATATCAAAGAACCACCATTCGAGAAAATCACCATCAATACAAGTTATAAAATCAAAACATCTCTCGAAGAGCCTCCTATGAATCTTGAACTTAAACCTCTTCCTGATAATATGGAATATGTATTCTTGGTAGAACCTTCTTTTCTTCATGTTATCATATTCCCCCATTCTCGCTTTCCCAAGACAAAGGAAAATCAATTGTATCGCCTTTAAAAAGCATAAGCAAGCTTTTGCTTGGAAAACAATAGATATTCCTGGTATTTGCCCATCATTCTGTAAACACATGATACAACTTCTGGATGACAAGAAACCAATTGTCTAAAAGCAGAGAAGGTTAAACCCAAACATGCAAGAAGTTGTTAAAAAATGAATCATGAAACTCTTGGATACCTGCATTATATATCCTACTGCCGATAGTCCTTGGGTTAGTCCTATTCATTGTGTACCAAAAAAGGGTGGAATTACAGTTGTAACCAACGAAAATAATGAACTTGTTCCAATAAGAACCGTTACGGGTTGGCGAGTATGCATTGATTATCGTAAACTCAATGAAGCAACCATAAAAGATCACTTCCATTTACCATTTATGGATCAAATGTTAGAAAGACTCACAGGAAATAAATACTTCTATTTACTTAATGGTTTTTCTGGCTATTTTCAAATTCCTATCGATCCTAATGATCAAGAGAAAACAACATTTACATGTCCTTTCGGAACATACGCTTATAGGCGAATACCTTTCGGGCTATGCAATGCCCCAGCTACATTCCAAAGATGCATGTTGGAAATATTTCATGACATGATCGAAGAATCCGTCAAAGTATTCATGGAAGATTTCTCCGTCTTTGGAAACTCTTTCGACAAATGCCTAAACAACCTTGATAAAATGCTCCAGCATTGTAAAGATACTCATCTTGTCCTTAAGTGGGAAATATGTAACTTCATGGTCAAAGAAGGAATTGTGCTTGGACACAAAGTGTCTGGCCGCGGTGACTTGTAGTGAACAAGTAAAATCAACGAATCTCCAAACTTCCACCCCTAGCTAATCATAAAGGTGTTAGAGCTTTCTTGGAACTTGTCAGTTTTTACTGACGTTTCTCATTAAAGATTTCTCAAAAATTGCCTGGACCTATAACTTAAAAACTGCTTGAAAAAATATCTCCATTTTGATTTCAATGTTGATATCAAATAAGCATTCGAATTATAAAAAAGGCAACCCACTTGTGCTCCCTGTGTCGTAAGCCCAAACTGAACTTATGTGTGATGCAAGTGATTTCGCTGTGGAGATGTCTTCCTGGTCACACAAAAGATGAGTAAAAACCTTTCACCCGATATACTTCGCTAGCAAAACTCTAATCCGTCAACGAAATACACCGTAAATCCGTAAAAAGAACTTATGGTGTAGTTTTTGGCATTCGACAAATTTAGATCCTACTTATTCTATCAAAAAACTATTGTTCACACCGATCATTCAAGAAATAAGATGCTAAACCACGTCTTATTTGTTGGATACTACTCTTATAAGAATTTGACATAGAAATCAAGGATAGAAAAGGTTACAAGAAATGTGCAGTGTCCCACTTTCCCGTATTGAAAACGATGAAGTCAAGTGAAGGACTTTGTAGTTAGTGTGATTTATTCTTTCTGGTGATAATTACCTTTTGTAAAAACACCCAAAGATGAACCATGGTTCGCAGATTTTGCAAACTACTTGGTAGCTGATATTATACCAAAAGGGATGACATATCAACAAAAGAACAAATTCTTCTCTGACCTCATCAATACTTCTGGGAAGTACTCCTAACCTCTTCAAAGTATGTTATAACGGAATGATCAGACGTTGTGTATCCGGATCAGAAACCCAAACAATCTTAGATCAATGTCACCACGGACCAACCGATGGACATTAAGGACCAAATGTAACCGCTAAAAAGGTCCTGGATTCAGGATTTTACTGGCCAACAATCATAAAGGAAGCTCATACTCTAGTTCAAATTTACGAAGCATGCCAAAAGACGGGAAATATATCAAAACGTGATGGATCGCCCTTAAAACAACATTTCAAATATTTGGGATATATGGGGTATTGACTTTATGGGACCATTCCCAAAATCGCATAAGTTTGAATACATTCTTGTCGCTGTTGATTACGTATATAAATGGGTCGAAGCTCAAGCTTTACCAACCAATGATGCCCGAGTTGTTTTCACCTTCTTAAAGAAATTATTCTACCGTTTTGGAATGCCTAAAGCTCTAATCAGCGACCGAGGTACTCACTTTTGTAACAAAATAATGGAAAAGACAATGAAAAATATGGAGTTAACCACCGTTTCTCTACATCATATCACCCTCAAACTAGTGGTCAAGTTGAAAACACGAACAGAGCTCTTAAGAGAATTCTTGAAAAAACTATTAAAGACAATCCTGCTATTTGGTCAAGAAAACTTGATGACGCTCTGTGGGCTTTTCGTACTGCTTACAAAACACCTACCGGGACCACACCCTAAAACTCATATATGGAAAGAACTGCCACTTACCATTTGAAATTGAACACCGTGCATACTGGGCCTTAAAGAATTATAATCCAGATCTGATCGCTGCTGGTGAAAAACGAATGTTCTAGTTACACGAATTAGATGGCCTTATACATCAAGCCTATGAAAACTCTTGATTATACAAAGCAAGAACCAAGGTCTGGCACGATAGAAAACTAAGAATGAGAAAAGAATTCAAACATGGAAACAAGGTTCTGCTCTTTCACTCCAAGTATAAATTTAAACAGCCGAAACTTAGATCTCATTGGCTAGGACCATATGTAGTGAAACATCAATATCCATCTGGTATGTTGAACTCTATGGAAAAGATGGAAAAACATTTATTGTTAATGGCCATCAACTCAAACTATATCATGAAGAAGAAGATTATAATGACCAAAGGGAAGCAGTTACTCCCTTCTTTCCCAAATAATGACTCATCGGGTTTAAGTCTAGCTAACGACTCTCTTAAAAATTAAGCGCTTCTTGGGAGGCAACCCGTGCTTCACTTAAGTGTGGAGGAGTCCCTCCTCTATTCTTCCATTCATATTCTTTATTTATTTTCTAAAAAAACAAAAAATATTTTCTTTTTGTGTGCTTTTGTATTTACTTTTATGAAGGTAATATAGCTTAAGGATTTGGAAAATTATGAAGTCTGCTCAAGGATAACTCTCTCACAACTATATTTCTCTATGCCCCGGGAAGTATCATTTTCCCTTAATTTTCCCTATTTTATCACATTGAGGGTAATGTTCAACTTAAGTGTGAATGAGAGCCAAATAGGAAAAAGTAATCATATCCCTCCATGTTTGCCTTGCCAAAAATTTTGTAAATCGATGCTTTCAAAAATCTCAAAAAATATATATATGCTTTCAAAATTAAAAAACGCTCTTAGTAAGGCAAATCTAACCGGATTGACACTATAACTAGCACAAAAATCAACCCACTAAAAATTATGAGAATTATAAGCCTTTAGAATATTCGGGTACCCACCTTTGGTACCCAAGATAATTAATGCCTTTAGCTTGTTTGAGTTAAGGAATGAGCAATCATATGTATCTATTCCATCGTTATGGATGTGTATATTTGGTTTTGTCGCCTTTTCTGGAGCAAAGGTATTGGTTGATAATTATTATGAGTGAGCCAGTAATTTAGAAGCTCTAGAACTTGTGCTTGATCATCATTTACTAGGACCAGAAGCTGATTAATCTATTGTTTTTGAATTCCGCAAGTCCTTGTTCTATGGGTAAGTGCTCCTTTGGCAATAAGTTGCTGGATATATCTATGTAATGAAGTTAATTGTTTAAATTATGAATCTTGTGCAATAGCCTTTGCGATTATTTCCTATTTGGTAAAAAAATATGCTATTATATATTTAGTAAGTTCAAAGAAATAAAGGCTTAAGTTTCGGCACATGAAGATTAGTATATGCTCCCTCATCAGTATCAAGTTCCTCCTTTCGGTCAGGTTTATGTGTCAAGTACAAGCCTATGGTAGCTGTCTAGATTATGTATGTGCAATTGAGTGTCTTCACAAAAAATATATAAAACCATATATGAGTGAACTTAGTGAATTCTAAATTAAACACATTTCCTATGTGAGGTGCTTAGTTATATGTCAATGCCTGAAAAGTTATCTAAACCTGTAAACACTTGTAAAATCTAAATTTTCTCCATGTTATGATAAATGATTTTATTTCTCGCTTTGATTGCATGAGGGCAAGCAACAGCTAAGTGTGGAGGGATTTGATAACGCCTAAATTATATATGTTTTAGGTGGCGTTATTTGTATATGTTTAGTCATTTCTCGTGAACTTTCGATACTTAATAGCATGAATTGCTTGCAGGTTCACTTGAAGATATCCCGAGCTCAAACACAACAAATCAAGTATTTATATGCTAAGGAAAACAATATACAAAGAAAAGATAAAGATCAAGCTCAAAAGTGCCAAAGTACGCCGCACTTATCCTTTGTGTGCCGCACTTCTCCTCAAGTCAATGGAATTAAAGACTTAGTCAATTAAACGCATTAACTCCACAAGTACGCCGCACTTCCCATCTGACTACGAAGAATAAATGAAGACTTAAATGCTACTACATTAATACCCCAAGTACGCCGCACATATTCTCTTGTGCGCCGCACTTCTTCACTAAACATTTAATTCCCTCGCATTTAATCACCAAGTACGCCGCACAAATATCTTTGCGCGCCGCACTTTCACCCCTCACATAGCCTATAAATAGGGGACGAATTTCAAGCAAATTCATTTATCCCTTCTTCATTCCTTCTTATAACAATCTCACATACACCTCTTCCCTCAAAACCCCTTTCCAAACATCCACTAAGAATAAACACCATACCCTCGTGGAGAAATCAAGATCAAACAAACAAGAACGAAGAAGATCATCATACTAGTTTAGTGAAATAATGAAGGTTTATTGTGAATCAGCTATGTTATGAACCAATTAGCCATGAGAGGCTAAAACTCTCATGACACTCACGGTGATGTTATGATATATGAATAAGTTTTGGTTTTGATCGTGATCTCTTTAATAACAAGCCCCCTTTTTTTTTATGTGGCAAATCCCTATTGTATCCTATCTTATCAGTTTTTGCTTATCAATCTTAGATTATATAATCATATCGGTGTAGGTCGAAAGACCCGTTATGATCTATGTGGTTTTAAAGATTTGTCTATGATCTTTATCATCTGTGTTGAGAAATTAACTTTCGTAAATTGATAAACAAAATAAGCTTTGATATAATAAGTAACTAAACTATATGAGTGCACATTTGGTTTAGTCTACTAAACATAAGTCTTGAGTTAACTAAGTTAATTTGTGAAAATGTTTTCTGACGAGAAATCCTTTTTGTAAGTTAAAGGTTCCATTTTCAAGATCATTTCCAACACTTATGAATTATTTTCAACTATCCGAGTAGTCGTCTTTATTATCACTGGTAAAAAGTTATTTACAAAATTGTTTAAGTTTATTCTCTTATGATTATTTGAATACTACTCAAATCCTTGTGGATGACCTGGTCTTACCTAAAACGGTTATACTACATACGTGGGTTATACTTTTACCCGTGTGTTTCCTTATAATAAATTTTTTATTTTCAGTCATTATAAATTTAAAGCTTTTGAAACACATCAGGCACCAAGTATATCTTTGGGAAGAGACACCCACATGGTAACAAAATGTAACAACATGAACTGTGGTTACGGTTTCGGTGTCATGAACTTAGTGTAATCGAAATTACTCATTTGATATTGCATGCTAGACAATACACACTTTAAACAATTGCATTCCAACTTTTATACTTACATTTTTGTGACTATTATAAGGATTAAAATGGTCATACACGCTTTACAAATCTTTGATTACCAACATTCATACTTACATTTTTGTGACTATTATAATGGTTGACATGGTCATACACACTTTAAAAATCTTTGATTTCCAACATTCATACTTACATTTTTGTGACTATTATAAGGATTGAAATGGTCGTACACACTTTATAAACCTTTGATATCAACATTTATACTTACAAAAACCTATGAACTCACCAACTTTATGTTGACACTTTTAAGCATGTTTTTCTCAGGTGAATTAGATGCTTGGCTTACTTGATGTGCGCTGGAGTCTAAACATTTCAAAATTTCTTTTCAAACGACACATTTAGAGGTCGTTCTCTCAAGTCTTGTGCAATGGTATTATGAAGTAACACTCCTGGACATACTTTCTACTGCGACCTAATTTGGGGGTGTTACAATTATGTCTAAGATAACATACATATAACTAAGTTTTAGTAACATTCTAATTAGTGTAAACGCATTTTGTAAATTTATTACGAATTGGACGAACAAAGGAAGTTAGTGGACGACAAAGACATTGCAATTTGTATATGACGTTATTCAATGTGAACTAAAATGTTACCAAAGAAAGTATACAAGAACCTCAACAACATATACAAAAATCTTTCATCTTTTATGCTAAAAATTTCTTATTGATCAAAATTTAGCAGTTTTATTACTTACAATTACTCACGACCCGTTGTGGTTTTCTTCAAATGCTGAGAGAGTATGGTGTCATGGGTTCATTCCACTTAGGAATCATAAGCTAGGCAAGGATGCGTTTTTAAGTCTAGTGAAACCTCAGGTAACTAAGTTAGTGGCATTGCACTTAGAGTAGGTTTAAGAATCCACATGATTATTCCTTCTATCTAGTTAATACTTTTCTCATTATTTATTAGTGATAGTAATTTTCTCCACAAGGTTTGTTAATTTAATTTATAAGTATATGTCTTTATCCACTAATAAGATGCTCTTTAGACGACCTCAGATTTACCAATCTGGGCGGGGGGGTGGGGGGGGGGTGGGGGGGGGGGGGGGGGGGGGGGGGGGGGGAATACAAACCTCTTAAGATGTGTTACAAACCCAAATCTTGTATTACTAAAACCTTAAAGCAGTGTTACGAGTTCTCAAAGTCTGTGTATGAATCCTCATTAAACTGAGATATGGTTTGTGGTCTTACATGAAAACTATCAAATTACGAAACCTTTAAAAGTGAATGATGAAATCACGAATCCATGTCTTACGATAACCTCATGGTAGTGAAAACTGAGTGATCATGTAATACGAAACCTCTGCTACGAAACCTTTGGAAATACAATACCTCTGAAATACGAGACCTTTAATTATGAAACTGTGTTACGAAACCTCTCATATGAAACCTGTGTTATTGATGAGGTGTAATTTTATTCACTTTTTCGGGGTCATTTTACCCCTCCAATCATGCAAATATGCTCAGAATATGTGCTTAATCGTTTCTTGGGCTCAATTTTGGAAGAAACCGGACAAGATTGCAAATGGACACAAAGAAGGCACGAAGAATTAGTCACAAAAGGTGGAGACGGCGTCAGGAAACCCTTTGACGCCGTTTGGAAGTGAACGCGACAACATCAGAGAATATTGTGATGGCGTTAGGATCAGTCGTCATAAGAGAAACCCTGGAAGATTTATCGGAGCGACGACGTCAGGAATTGTTGCGACGTCGTCGCCACTATTTTCTTATATATACAAACTCGAATTTAGGTTTTTAGAGAGAGCATAAGGAGTAGAGTTCGTCAAGAGTTGACTTGTAGCAGATCTTGAGAGTATTTTAGGGTTTCCCAACCCTTTTGTATCTTACTTAATTGCTTGTTTTAATATAGTGAAGTTCTTTTATCCTTTAATCTTTCAATAGGTCTTGTTGTTTGATTGGTTATTATGCTTCCTCTATCTTTAACATGCTAGGCTTGATTTCTTTAGTGTTTGCTTATGATTGTATGTGATATGGTTTGTAGATCTTAACTTTATTTCTTCTTGTTGATATGTGTGCATGCTTAGACTCTAGAACCTTAGTTACTTAAGTGTATCGAAGATCTAGAGTGGCATGATTACGTAGAAAGGATTCCATAGGTAATATAGTCTTCATACTACCTTATCGATATGTGGATGATCCCCTTTAAGTATTTTAATGCGCGTCTATCTCCCTAGGGGCCTGTATTGGTCTTCTGACTATCCTTCACAAGTACGTTTTCCCTAGCAAGGATCACGTAAGACGGCGTTTCGTGTAATTCGTCTTGTTCTCACGAAATATTACACATACATCACAAGTGTGACAAGGCAATAGAGTTAGGAGAAGCTTTCCAATGATCACACATGATTAAGTAAACACTTCTCTTTTATCATACGAATTCTCCTTATTAGATTAGCTTAGTAATTAGATAATTTGTTTAAAACCAACCTCCTTCATACCCAAGATTTTAATTGCTTTCATAAAATATAAAAATACAAAAATATTCATCTTTCAATCTTTAGATCTTTGTTACGTTTAGTTCAAACCTTCACACGTTATTCCCTTAAAGAACGATAAAAACCCCGAGTCTTGCCTATACTACACTACAACGGTTAGGTACACTGTCTAGGGAGTTGTAAAGCTTAGTGGGAGTTTACAACGCTCATCAGTTATGAAAGCTTGAAGTACGAAACCAAAACCAACCTCTTGATATGAAACCTCCAGTTACGAAACCTCAGATATATGAAAGCTCCATAGTATTCGAAACCAAACGGTTACCGAAAGCTCCAATATATGAAACCACCTTTCGTAAATTCTAATTTTCCCTCACTTTCATAAATTCCAAGAAACCTTCTATTTTCGTAAATTCTTAGCTACGAAACTAATAAAAAACCTATCAATTTGATGTTCTAGCAGTTTAGAGTGATAATATCAATGTTATCTTTTCAAATTGACTAAGTTCTATGTTACGAGAGCTATTGACAGTTTTACGAAAGCTAAACTAGTTTACGAAAGCTAAGAAACACTTACGTATGGCAGTTACCGAAAGCTTGACTATGATATGAAAGCTCTCATATTCATATTTCTTCGATCAAATTCAAATCTAAACAAGTATTTGCGTAAACTAGTAAACCTACAATTTGATGATTACGAAAGTAATATTTTAGCGTTTTAAGATAAAAACACATCAAATCGTAACTCTATCACTTAGCGTCTACGAAACCTACAAATTTCTTTGTTACGAAAGCTTTTTGATCGAAAAATGATATGGTTAAGCTCGATTTGATTCACAAAACACACATTAGATCTCTCTCGGCGATAGATACCACTTGTTATATGACATGTTTTCATAGTAGAATCATACGAAAGCTATTGAATTAGAGAGATGAGCTAGAGAGATGTTTTCATCAATTTCAAGTTTTCATTCAAAAACGGAAAATAGAAATGGGACGGAGAAGTGAGTTACAATGTGTAAAACCTATGTATAAATACCCCTCCTAGATGGGTATTTATACTTATTGATTTCCTATTCTATTTTCCTACAATCTAGTCAAACCTTGGTCAACATTTCTTAATTTTGACCAAGTTAGACTTTATTACAATCTAATTACTAATAAAACTATATACTTTACAAAGACTATAACTATTAATAATAAACACTTTCTTTGTTCCTAACAAGAAGATAGTGTGTTTGAAGTATGTGCAGCGCATGGCCAATGCGCCACACGCGAAGTCCATTTTACGCATTTTGCAATTGTTGGCTTTCCTGTTACCCGACACATGTGGAAACTTCAATAAAGGTATGTACATGATATTTGAGCATTTGGAAACACTCCAAATAAGGTTTAGACTCAGAAAGGAGCAAAATAAATCCTTCTATTTTTCTATAAAATGCCTACTTTAATCTTTTGTCAAACGCCTCTAGCCAAAGCCGAAACATCTTTCTAAACCTAGTATGATCATGTTTTCAACATACCAATAAACGAAAGTGTAAAATTTACTTGTTGGGTAAGAAGGGTAAACAAGTGATTAGATAGAATGGGTTGTAAGAGTGTATAGAAGAAGTGAGGACTTGTACATGTGAGGAATAAATGTGAGTTTGTAAAAACATTTATAGGTAAGGAAGTGAAAAAGGTCAAAGTATGATTAACTTCCAAATACCAAAAACTCAATTAGTCAATTAGACTTTAATCCATGATAATCAACAATGGATTTGATCACTAATCATCTTGATGCAAACAAGCTAAGTGCTTCGCATCATAAGTAATGCATATCCCATAACGGGAAAGAATGCGTTTACGCAAAGTGAACTTTGACTTAGTTTGACAATAAGGGAGTCAACCCCGTTACATGATTAAGATCAATTGTAAATCCGAGCAAAAATGGATTTGATCATTAATCATTTTGATGCAAACAAGATAAGTGCTTTGTATCATAAGTAAAGCATATTCCATAATGGGAAAGGATGCATTTACGCAAAGTGAGCTTTGACTTGGTTCGACCAATACGGGAGTAATGCCCATTACATGATTAAGATCATTGTAAATCCGGATTAAGGTCAAATGAACACTTTCGTTTGTTGGTATGTTGAAAACATGATCATACTAGGTTTAGAAAGATGTTTCAGCCTTGGCTAGAGGCGTTTGACAAAAAGGTTAGAGTTGGCGTTTTATAGAAAAATGGGAGGATTCGTTTTTGCTCTTCTTTGAGTCTAAACCTCATTTGGAGTGTTTCCAAATGCTCAAATATCATGTACATACCTTTATTGAAGCTTCCACATGTGTCAGGTAAGATGAAAGCCGACAATTACAAAATCCGTAAAATGGACTTCGCGTGTGGCGCGCTGGCCATGCGTTGACGTGTGCCTAGCACGCCAGACGTAAACGTCCGGTTTTACGGATTTTGGCTATAGTTTGTGATTTTATGTTTTGCGAATGTTTATTTGTCATCATTAAAACATAAAGGAGATCATAGTCAATGTTGCACTAATAGATACTATAATGTAAAACTACTATGCTTCTTGTAGATGTAAGGATTGAATCATTAGAAGTCATTATTCATGAAACTTAATTTTGGTAAAAAAAAACCCAATTGAGTTTCGATAAAAACTTCTCACAACTAGGAATTTCACAAATGTTGTTTAACTATATTGTTATTACAACACAAAAAAACTATATTGTTAATACAAATGTTGTTCAAATATCCACTTCGTTCAGGACAACGTAATGTTTAGGAGAACATTATGTCTAAGATAACATAGATATAACTAAGTTTTAGTATCATTCTAATTAGTATAAGTGCATTTTGTAGTTTATTGTGAATTGGACGAACAAAGGAAGTCAGTGGACGACAAAGACATTACAATTTTTATATGACCTTATTCAACGTGAACTAAAACGTTACCAAAGTAAGTATACACGAACCTCAATAACATATACAAAAATCTTTCATCTTTAATGCTACATCTAAATTTTCTTATTGATCAAAATTTAGCAGTCTTATTACTTACAATTACTCATGACCCGTTGTGGTTTTCTTCAAATGCTGAGAGAGTGTGGTGTCACGGGTTCATTCCACTTAGGAATCATAGGCTAGGCAAGGATGCGATTTCAAGTCTAGTGAAACCTCAGGTAATTAAGTTGGTGGCATTGCACCTAGAGTAGGTTTAAGAATCCATACGATTATTATTTATTAGTAAATTTATCCACAAGGTTTGTTAATTTAATTCTTAAAAATTAGTCTTTATCCACTAATAAACTGCTTTTGGGACGACCTCAGATTTACCAATCCTGCACTACACACGATCGGGTTCTCTGCCCGTTAGTGCGTTGTAGGCCATAAGTAATCGAGTTTTATAAATTTAAAACTTAAAAATTTAATTTACATAATTATCACGCATCAACACCATCGCCCAAATAAACGGGAAATAATGTTCTACCCGTTTTTCACCTCACCACGGATCGATAGATCCAACATCCCCAGATCTGTATGTGTCTTAGGTGGATCCGTATGTCTGTCTGAGCGGGCAATAAACCTGGTTTTGATTAATTAGGATCACATATCTCTCTCCCAAAACTAAGCCACGAGCAAAAACCTCTAGAACCCTCTCAAAACATCATCAAGGCCAAAATCGTAAAGAATAACACACTCAATCACATAATCAACAATAACTGTAAGTGATTTCATCTTAATTACTTCTTAATTCTGAGTCTAGGGTTTTAATTTTGTACAAAGCTTAAATTTTGGGAATTTCAATTTATTTTTTAATTTTTGCATGATTAAGACTAGGATACTATAATGTAAAACTATTATGATTCCTGTAGATGTATGGATTGCATCATTAAAAGTAATCATTCATGAAACTCAATTTTGCTAAAAACCCTTAATTGATTTTCGATCAAAAATTCTCACAACTAAGGAATTTCACAAATGTTGTTTAACTATATTGTTAATACAACGCAAAAAATTATATTGTTAATACAAATGTTGTTCAAATATCCACTTCATTTAGGACAACGTAATGTTTTGGAGAACATTATGTCTAAGATAACATACATATAACTAAGTTTTAGTACCATTATAATTAGTGTAAGTGCATTTTGTAAGTTTATTGTGAATTGGGCGAACAAAGGAAGTTAGTGGACGTCAAAGACATTGCAATTTGTATATGACCTTATTCAGTGTGAACTAAAACATTACCAAAGTAAGTATACAAGAACCTCAACAACATATACAAAAATCTTTCATCTTTTATGCTACATATAAATTTTCTTATTGATGAAAAAAAAAAAAAAAAAAATTTAGCTGTCTTATTACCTACATTCACTCATACGATACCGTTGTGGTTTTTTCAGTTGCTAGAGAGTTGGGTGTCAAGGAGGAGTAATGAGCATTGTGTTGCAATTTAACTTGCATAGCTACTCGCCTTGTAACAACCATGAAAGTCTTAGAAAAGAAGACAGTAACAATACAATGCATTTAAGTTGCAATTATAGGCTTTGACACAACGGGCGTCCAAATCCTTATCCTTGTTGTTAACATACTAATTTTAATGCCCGTGCATGCACGAGCTTAGAAATTATGTTTTTCAATATATATATATATATATATATATATATATATATATATATATATATATATATATAGTAGGGATCCAGTGAGAAGTAAATTAAAATAAGAAGTGGTGAGAAGTGACTAAAACCACACATTTGAGATGCAACGACTTGCATTAGATGCATTTCTATTCATTTAGATGCACCATTTTGAGTTTCGAAAGTTAATTTGATGTGTAGATGGTGCAAATTGATTTTCATGATTTTGGCACATGCAGAGGAACAAAAAACAAGAGAAAAAATGAAATGCATCTAATATACGTATATGCATCTAATTAAAAGCTAGAAAACACATTATGATGCGTTATAATGCATCTAAGATTATAGAGATGCATCTAATTTAAGTCGGTGCATCTCGGATATGCGGTTATAGTTACTTCTTATCCTTCTTATTTTAAGAAAACTTCTTATTTGATCCTAACTCTATATATATATATATATATATATATATATGTATATATATGTATATGTATATGTATATATATGTGTGTGTGTGTGTGTATGTGTGTGTATATGGTAAAAATAAAGTCGAGCGAAGACTTAAAATGTTGTTTAGATGTCGCGGTAATTGTTTGGGTTAATGAGAAATAAAAGTAAATATTATGTTTATTGATGACGTTTTTTTCAAATAATTAGTCATTCCTAAATTTAGAAATTCTAAATATGGAAACTTTTTGTGTAAATATAAAATGTAACGTCTGGGACGTGATTTAGTGGTTGGGCTTTTGTAACACCCCAATATTTCAACATAGCAGCGGAAGCTAAATTTGGGGTATTACTTCATGAATCAACAGTCATAATCATAGAAAACGACTCATAAAGAGACATTTTGGAAAATTTAGTTATCATTCAATAATATATCAGAGTTTTACAAAAAGAAGGTCCCAAAATACATTTAAAACATAAAGGTTGAATGATAACATGTTTGGACGCCTTCAAGTCCATGTCACTCCGTGCCTTAGATATGCTTAATTACCTGAGATAAACATGCTAAAAGGATCAACACAAAGGTTGAGTAAAATTCACAGGTTTGAATTATAATGGTTGAATAGAAGTTTATGTAAATGGTAATAATTGCAACGAATACAATTATCATGAAAAACAGTATTATTGCATCTAAGCTCATGGCACTCAAAACTGACAGTATATATCAACAATAACATATAGGATAATAATGGCCCCTGTGTAGGTAATTGCCATATACCTAGAGTTACAAATATAGTGCATTTGGTTACCTATCCGGCTAACACAAACGGGATTCATCAATCCTAATAGGCCTATCCACAATATTCGCGTTCACACACAAGTGATTAATGGTCCATGATGTAGGGGACTTATGGCATGAAGGGGCTTAAGCAATAATATATCAGGATAACATACAGTTGGAAAATACTTGTATTCATAGTTTATAGCATGTATCTCCCCACGGGGTTTGGAAAACATATAAATGTGGGACTATGAACTCACCTTAATAGGGAAATCTGATTGATGTCAAAAGTGACTCAAATGGAAATAAACGGCTTTGTCACGCAACCTGAGGTAATATGTCAAGTCTTAGTTCGATTGTTTATATTCAAAAACTTTATTTCGTAAAGTTTAACGTAAATATTAATTTGATTTATTAATTTATGAAAACATCGTATTACTGTTCGGGCTATCATAATCCAGAGGTCATGTAGTAAACGTTTGAGGAGCTAAGATACTTTAAATCGTAAATCCAGCAACTCGTTAAAACGTCTACCCAAATGAAAACCCCTCACATGAAATTCCCTAGTAACGTGATATGTTATAATTTAAATGATAAGATTTTAAGTTTCTTCAAAAGCTAGTGGATGATAAATTATGTTAAATATATAACATAATTGATTTATAATGTTTTGATCGATGAATGAACGATAAATGTGCCAGGTTTTAATAAAATCGAGTCTTATAATGTTTAAATATATTTTTATTATTAAATATAAAAATATTACATTTTATACCCTTAAGAATTAAAAATGGCAATATATACCCTTGATATATATTATTTTACAATTTAAACCCTTTATATAATTTTATATATTTTAACCCTATTTTAGAAGGTTGGCAAAACAGGTCCTTGTGGTTTTAAGTTTAGGTTAATTACATTTTTTGACCCAAAAGTTAAATAGTTTCAAAAGTTACAATATATACCCCTCATGCAATACACGATTTGCGTTTTTAGTCCAAGTTCCATATACTTTGTATTTTTAAATCTCGAAATCGATTTGCAGGTTATAGCTTATTACTATAAGCTAAAATAAGTAGGTTTAACAAGCTTATAGCTTATGAAATGAGCTTATGAGCTTGAAATCTCAAAATGGGCGCGTTTGGTTTTGAAACTTTAACCTGTTGGGTTTGAGCTTTTAAGGTTTGATTCTAAGCTTATAAAAATGATAAAAGAGCTTATAGGAATAGCTTATAATTTCAGCTTATGGCTTTTAGCTTATTAGGGTTATGAAAAGCGTTTTTAGGGTTTTAAAGGTGCGTTTGTTTTAGGAAAAACAAACAAGTAGGCTTAGGATTTAGGTGATTATTTCACATAATCATAAAGATGAATAGGGGATTATTAAGACTAGAATAAGCTTTAGCTAGCTTATTTTAGGATTTCGCATAGATTAGGGTTTCATAATAGGTCGATTAGGGCTCGATTAGGGTTTGGTTTGATTTAGAAGTTTCCAAAATGGTTTAGCTTGTACATATGGATATAACAAAGCTTATAAAGGATCTAACATGTGAATGAGCTTATAGAACAAATGGTAGGACTTACTAGTACATGAAATGGATCAAAATAGGTTGATATGGGTCGAAATGACTTGGAGATGAATCAAGAACCTTTCTTCTCTTGTTTCTTGGCTTCTATTTGGCTTAAACTTCCTTTTTCTCTTCTAGAGCTCGGCTAGATCATTATTTCAAGTGATGGTTTGATTTTGTGGTAAATTATGAAGGTGTGGATGTTTCGGCTTTATATAGGGCTTAAGACTTGGAGTAGTGGCCAAGTTATGTAGAGTAGTGATCAAGGTTTAGCTAGGTGTAACTATTAGAGGCTAGGGACTAGCTTAGAGAGGTGTTGAGAGGTTGGAAGGGGTTCGGCTATCTAAGGAGGTGACAAGGAGGTTTACTTGGGGTACAAGTTGAGAAAGTGGTGACAAGGAGGTGAAAAGAGGCTAACAAGGTGGTGAAAAGGTGTAGTAAGGTGGCGGCATTGTGGTGAAAGGGTGGTTGCTTGGTTGTGGCTTGGTTTGAACTTTAGGGTTTCGGGTTGTTTAGGGTTTTCGGGTTATGGTTAGAATGAGCTAGGGTTAGAATTTTTAGAGGGAAAACTAGTTTAAATGTTGTACTTAGGAAGCTTGTAACTCGTGCTAGAAGGGTGGTATGAAATGCCTTAGAAAATTGGAGGGAAAGTGCATAATTTGAATTTTATGCATTGTAAACTTGTACACATGCCTTACAAGCTTGTACATTTATATTGTGTGTAAACATTACATGTAGTTGGGGTTTTGATATAAACGTTAACGTATGAAATCCGTTTTATAATAAACATTTTGGATAGTACGTTAAATAGATAACGTATGGTAAAAATGGAGTTTAAAACATATTGCTTGACATATTATAACGTTTACTTGATACAAACGTTGATGAAATTGGCATTAGTGGTTGCGTGAGCACGTTTACTTTGGTTATGTAAGTTACGTTACATTATGGATGGAATAAAGCAAAAATATTCCCATGGAAATGGTTGAATCTAATTTAATAGATGGAAATTACACTGGGGAAAATTGCATCTAATTTAATAGATGGATAATTACATAAAGGAAAATTGTGGGTTGTTATAGTCTCCCAACCTTAAAAGAAATCTCGTCTCGAGATCTAGTTGGATGTTGGAGTGATGTTTGGAAACAGGTGTGGATATTTGGCACGAATTTGATCTTCGCGTTCCCACGTAAATTCTGATCCTCTTTTAGAGTTCCATCTTACTTTGACTATAGGGATGTGACTTTGTTTCAGCTGCTTGACTTCTCGATCTATAATTTTCACTGGTTCTTCCACAAAATTGAGTTTGTCATCGAGCCGAAGCTCTTTCATTGGAACGACAAGGGATTTGTCAGATAGCCATTTCTTTAAATTCGAAACATGGAAAGTACTGTGGACATTACTGAGTTCTTTAGGAAGCTCAAGTTTGTATGCCACTGGGTCGACCCTTTTAAGGATCTTAAATGGTCCAATGTACCAGGGGTTAAGCTTTCCTCGCTTTCCAATTCGGATGACACCTTTTTGAGGTGACACTTTTAACATAACACGATCTCCAATTTTGAATTCCAAAGGTTTTCGCCTTACATTGGCATAACTCCTTTGTCGGTCTCTTACAGCTTGCAAGCGTTGTCGGATTTGCACTATTTTTTTGGTGGTTTCGTAGATTATCTCTGGTCTCGTGAGTTGGACATCTCTAACTTTGGCCTAGTAGACAGGTGATCGACACTTTCGACCATAAAGTGCCTCGAATGGTGCTGCCTTAATACTGGCATGGTAACTCTTATTGTAAGAAAATTCTACCAGTGGTACGTGTCCTATCCTTTTCCAAAGTCTACAACACAAGCTCGAAGCATATCTTTGAGTGTTTGAATGGTTCTTTCACTTTGTCCATCAGTCTGGGGATGATATGTCATGCTCATGTCTAATCGAGTACCCAAAGCACTTTGCATTGACTGCCAGAATCGGGATGTGAAACGACTGTCACGATCTGAGATGATGGTTATTGGCACTCTATACCGTAAGACTATCTCCTTTATATACAACCTTGTAAGGGTTTCCATACAATCTGTCTCTTTGGTGGGGATGAAATGTGCTGATTTGGTAAGGCGATCTACAATGACCCAAATTATGTCATGTCCACTTGATGTTTTAGGTAGTTTTGTAACAAAGTCCATTGTTATTCTTTCTCATTTCTATGTAGGAATCTCTGGTTATATCAGTAAGCCGGATGGTTTCTGACATTCTACTTTAACTCTAGATCATGTTAAACACTTGCCAACATATTCAACGATGATCGCCTTCATGTTAGGCCACCAATAGAGTTTCTTTATATCCTGATACATCTTGTCAGAACCTAGGTGAATGGAATACTTTAATTTATAAGACTCATGCATAATTAAGTCCCTCAAATCACCAAAGAGTGGTAACCAGCTTCGATTCTTGATACAACGGGTTCCATCAGGACGTACTTCAAATGCTTTGTCCATTCCTTGTAGGTTCTCAGCTTTGATGTTCTCTTCCTTGATTGCCTTGGTTTGGGCTTCAAGAATTTGTGATGGTAAATTTGGTTGAAGGGTCATGACTAATGCTCTAACTCAGAGTGGTTTGATTCGTTCTTTCTGGCTTAAGGCATCTGCTACAACATTTTCCTTTCCAGGATGGTAATGAATCTCACAATCGTAATCCGTGAGCAATTCTAACCAACGACATTGCCTCATGTTAAACTCTTTCTAATCAAGGATATGTTGAAGGCTTTTATGATTAATGAACACAGTACACTTTGTGCCATACAAATAGTGTCTCTAAATTTTAAGAGCGAACACCACTGCTCCCAATTCGAGGTCATGTGTGGTATAGTTCTATTCATGATGCTTAAGTTGTTGGGATGCATATGCAATAACTTTTTCTCTTTGCATTAACACTGCCCACAAACCTTGGAGTGATGCATCACAGTAAACGACAAAATCATCGTTTCCTTCTGGTAATGCTAAGATTGGAGGTTCACAAAGCTTCTGTTTTAGTAGTTAGAAGGCTGACTCTTGGTCTTCTCCCCAGCTATACTTCTTGTTTTTCTGGGTTAATTCAGTCAAAGACTTTGCAATCTTTGAAAAACCCTCGATGAATCTCTAATAGTAGCCAGCGAGTCCTAAGAATTGGCGTATCTCTGTGGGTGTGGTAGGAGATGCCCAATTCTTAACTACTTCAATCTTGACGGGGTCAACATAAATTCCTTGACTATTAATTACGTGCCCAAGAAACTGCACGATACTGATCCAGAAATCACACTTGGAGAAATTGGCATACAATTTCTCCCTTTTGAGTAATTCCAGGATTATTCTCAGGTGATCTGCGTGTTCTTCTTTGTTGCGGGAGTAGATAAGAATATCATCGATGAACACTATCACAAATTTATCCAGGTATGGTTTACACACACGGTTCATGAGATCCATGAACACAGCAGGCGCGTTAGTTAAACCAAATGGCATCACTTAAAATTCGTAGTGTCCGTACCGTGTTCTGAAAACAGTCTTAGGAATATCTTTATCTCTGACTCTCAGTTGGTGATAGCCTGATCTTAAGTCAATCTTTGAGTAAACACTCGAACCTTAAAGCTGGTCAAATAAATCATCGATCCTATGTAATAGGTAACGATTCTTTACGGTAAGTTTATTCAGCTCCCGGTAATCGATACACATTCTGGAAGATTTGTCTTTCTTTTTAACAAATTAGACAGGAGCTCCCCAAGGCGAAGTACTTAGTCGGATAAAACCTCGGTCGGCTAACTCTTTTAGTTGGTCAGATAGTTCATGCATTTTTGAAGGAGCTAATCTGTAAGATGCTCGGGCTACTAGTGCTGCTCCTGGAATCAAATCGATTTGGAATTCTACTTGGCGAACCGGAGGAAGGCAGAGTAGGTCTTCAGGAAAAACTTCCAGAAATTCTCTAACTACTGGTATATCTTCTAATCGTTTTTCGTCTGACTTCTTTTCCATTACGTGGAATATGAAAACTTGACATCCCCTGGATATATCTTTTGGTTTTAATACAGGATATGAGGCTTAGTCGGGTTTTACTTTGATCACCTCGGATGATCAAAGTTTCGGGCTATCATAATCCAGAGGTCATGTAGTAAACATTTGAGGAGCTAGGACACTTTAAATCGTAAATCCAGCAACTCCTTAAAACGTCTACCAAAATGAAAACCCCTCACATGAAATTCCCTAGTAACGTGATACGTTATAATTTAAACGATAAGATTTTAAGTTTCTTCAAAAGCTAGTGGATGATAAATTATGTTAAATATATAACATAATTGATTTATAATGTTTCGATCGATGAATGAACAATAAATGTGTCGGGTTTTAATAAAATCGAGTCTTATAATGTTTAAATATATTTTTATTATTAAATATAAAAATATTACATTTTATACCCTTAAGAATTAAAAATGGCAATATATACCCTTGATATATATTATTTTACAATTTAAACCCTTTATATAATTTTATATATTTTAACCCTATTTTAGAAGGTTGGCAAAACAGGTCCTTGTGGTTTTAAGTTTAGGTTAATTACATTTTGGCCTAAAAGTTAAATAGTTTCAAAAGTTACAATATATACCCCTCATGCAATACACGATTTGCGTTTTTAGTCCAAATTTCATATACTTTATATTTTTAAATCTCGAAATCGATTTGCAGGTTATAGCTTATTACTATAAGCTAAAATAAGTAGGTTTAACAAGCTTATAGCTTATGAAATGAGCTTATGAGCTCAAAATCTCAAAATGGGCGCATTTGGTTTTGAAACTTTAACCCGGTCGGTTTGAGCTTTTAGGGTTTGATTTGAAGCTTATAAAAATGATAAAAGAGCTTATAGGAATAGCTTATAATTTTAGCTTATGGCTTTTAGCTTATTAGGGGTTACAAAAAGCATTTTTATGGTTTTAAGGGTGCGTTTTTTAGGAAAAACAAACGAGTGGGCTTAGGATTTAGGGGCTTATTTCACGTAATCATAAAGATCAATAGGGGCTTATTAAGACTAGAATAAGCTTTAGCTAGCTTATTTTAGGATTTTGTATAGATTAGGGTTTGAACATGGGTCGATTAGAGCTCGATTAGGGTTTGGTTTGATTTAGAAGTTTCTAAAATGGTTTAGCTTGTACATATGGATATAACAAAGCTTATAAAGGATCTAACATGTGACAAGAGCTTATAAAACAAATGGTAGGACTTACTAGTACACGAAATGGATCAAAATAGGTTGATATGGGTCTAAATGACTTGGAGATGAATCAAGAACCTTTCTTCTCTTATTTCTTGGCTTCTACTTGGCTTAAACATCCTTTTTCTCTTCTAGAGCTCGGCTAGATCATTATTTCAAGTGATGGTTTGATTTTGTGGTAGAATTTTAAGGTGTGGAGTTTTGGCTTTATATAGGCCTTAAAGAACTTGGAGTAGTGGGCCAAGTTATGTTTTTAAAAAAGATAGCGATCAAGGTTTAGCTAGGTGTGACTATTAGAGGCTAGGAACTAGCTTAGAGAGGTGTTGAGAGGTTAGAAGGGGTTCAGCTATCCAAGGAGGTGACAAGGAGGTTTACTTGGGGTGCAAGTTGAGAAGGTGGTGCACAAGAGGAGGAAAGGAGGCCTAAAAAGTGTGTGACAAGTGTATTGAGGTGGCAGCATAAAGGTGAAAGTGTGGTTGCTAGGTTGTATAGCTTGTTCCAACCTAGTTTAGGGTTTCGGGTTGTTTAGGATTTTTGGGTTAGGGTTAGGACGAGTTAGGGTTAGAATTTTTGGAGGAAAAACTAGTTTAAATGTTATGCTTTGGAAGCTTGTAACTCGTGCTAGAAGGGTGGTATAAAATGCCTTAGAAAATTAGAGGGAAAGAAGCATAATTTGAATTTAATGCATTATTGGCTTGTACCTGGGCCTTAAATAAGTTGTCTAGGGTTTTGAAGGGAAACGAATTAGTTTGAATATTATAGCATTGTAAATTTGTATACGATTCCTTACAAGCTAGTACATTTGTATGTGGTGTAAACATTACATGTAGTCATGGTATGATATAAACGTTAACGTGTAAATCCCGTATTTAAATAATAAAACGATTTTGGATAGTACGTTAAATAGATAACGTATGGTAAAAAAAGGAGATTTAAAAAACAATATGCTGACATATTATAACGTTTACTTGATATAAACATTGATGAAATTGGCATTGGTGGTTGCGTGAGCACGTTTACTTTGGTTATGTAAGTTACGTTACATTATGGATGGAATAAAGCAAAAATATTCCCATGGAAATGGTTCTATTAAATATAATTGATGGATAATTACTCTGAGGAAAATTGTGGGTTGTTATACCAAGTGGGAGCTGTTGGAATATGTCCACGTAAAAATAATTGTCCGAGAATTTATTCGAGCCTACGGGAACGCATGCGTTAATACGTAGAACAATAATAATTAATATGTTAAATGTAATATATTAATAGTGATAATTAAACGATCGTTGAATAATTTATTACTTAACGAAATATTACTAATGGTCGTTAAATGTTAATACGAGGACTAAATAGTAATAAGAAAGAAAATTGAGTTCGGGTTTTCCTTGTTGCACCCCTATACTACCGATCGGTACAACTAATCCCACTAGGATTGGGAAAGCTTGACTTACAAGCCAAGTCTTGTATGCCTATATAATGAATCCTTGATTCATTATTTAGGTTACACATTGAAAAGCTATTATCCCTCCGACTTTTTTTTTTTCTTTTTTTTTTATATTTTTTTTCTTTTTTTTTCCGCCTTTGTGTCGATCGCTCTGCATAAACCCAAAAGTGTTCGGGGGTTTTTTATTTTTTTTTTGTTTGTATTTGTTCGATCAGTGCTAGAAAACCGTAAGGGTTTTTGTGGTTTGGTTGATTTGTCAAAATAATCCGAGTTTCGTTTACTAATGTCACTATAGTACTAGCATCCGGATATTATTTGCTATGAACGTATTGATGTGTGTCAATGTAGAGAAATACTTGTTTAGATTTTGGTGGTTTGCGTGTATCAGTATTAAACACACTACGTAAATTCAAGAAGGCGTTTAATTAATTGCAAAAAGGTACACGCCCTATATTCTTTAAGTAAGATATTTGGTCTAATAACTTGTAATATAAGTTTTCCCCGCTGCGTACTCGTGTATTAATGGTAATTATTTAATAAACCCCAACACAAGTTTTTGAAGTGTTCCATGAACAAAACCTCGACTACCACCTCGAGATAAAGCATAAAATCCTATCTGGTCTTTTATAATTCCAGCCACTTACCCTCCCCCTTGTAAATTCTTCGGCATGTTCATTATTTTTTTCCAATTCAGTAGCCATCTGATTATTTCCTTTTGGTCATGTCAGATGGCGTATCTCTTTAACGAAAACTATGGCCTGCCCCAACTTAGATTCTCAATTACCTTTGCCATATGTGGAACGTGTGTCGGCAAGAAAAGATTAGCATAAAGTAATTTAAATTATTTCATACATTTAGGAGTAGTATCATCTAACTAAATGTATATTATACAGGAGAATGAGTTAATGAAAGATCACTTCCCTTCAAAAAAGAATAATAGGATAATATATTAACATTTAATCATATTTTCATTTGTGACTATGACATGCCCAATATAAGGGGATGATTATAACAATTCCAACTAGAACGTTTTACCTATTTAAACAATTAAAAAACTGCATGAGCAGCCTCCTAGAGGCCATGAAACCTACAATTAAAGTAAGACAACTTTAGACCAGAAACTAAAATCGGCACTCATGGTAGGTTTGGGAATGAGGTCCAGGAATTTAAGTAAGTAATTCATTCTAAACATAAAGATAAGTATGTAGCATACGTCAAGGTTACAAAATATTTCCCATATTTTTCAAAAAGCTTTTGGTGTTTCTCGTCACCCTTAGTACTAATAAATGGGGTGTTTGAATTTGAATAGAAATATGATTATTTATAATCAGCTATTTTTTATGTTAGCCCAAACATTACTTCAAACAAAAATTTAGTCATCCAAATGATTATGTGTATAGAAACCAAGCTGTAATGGTTGAAGAGGGTTCTGACACCATGGATGTGATGAATACAGAGGATATCCTTCTAAAATTGAAAATTCCTATCGGAAACAGAAACGAGGATGTCTTGTGTCCTCTTAATGCAGAGTACATCTATTTTTTCTTGTCAAAAGTTATCCTTTGGTCAAAACTCAACTTTGTTTGTTGACAGTTTTGTTAACCTTTTAAAGCAGGCATGCAGATCGAGTATGCCACCCAGAACCCCTCAAACTTTAATGTTAATAACGTGAAGAGTTGGTAAACTATATGGAAAACATGACCTCTATAACCTTTAGAGGCATGGTATCTAAAAGCTGATAGTTTTGTTGGTAGTGTACATAAACTGGGAAGGAAAAGGTGAGAGTAAATCCGTAAAATTATTTAGGCACTGAGTTTCTAGATGACTCATCCTCTTAGCGAATTATTCCACCATGCACCCTCTACAAGAGGATCCTAGCATAGACCCAAAAGGCGCGTCTAACGCAGCAACAAATAATAATACATGTGTGGTGGTGTTATGCTATAAATTTTGTGGGATATAACAAGTGTGACTACTACAACGGAATGGGTTACAGGATAAAAAGGTCCAATATGGGGTTTGCGTGTAGTCAAAATGGTTCAAGCAAGACAACACGGTATTACTATATCTCTATCATGAATCACTTTATTTGTGAACTTCCTAAGTTTCATTTATTAACATATGAAAAACCACACATCGTGGTAAAAGACGTCCAAAATTATACATTATAGATAATAATCACTGGTTTTCTTAACAGAAGGTAATTAAGGATTTAATTTTATGCATTTGAATACCATTTGGGACTAAATGACTTCTCTCATTTCTTCTAATATTTATCTTTAAATATCTTAAACTATAAAATACTTCCTCTTAGATCATTAAATGGAGAGATATTCTCTTTTATTTGAGTCACATATGTGTTCTTGTGCAAATGTGTGGAAAAAAAGTGTTTATAAACTCTGTGAGCAAATATAAGATATAGCAATAGGAGTAGTAGTATTGTTGTTCATAGACCTTAATTAATTCTTCCTCTAACGACAATTGTCCTACCCTGGATCAGGACCTTATCTTAAGAAAGAGCCAAGCATTGTCCCCAGCCCTAAAATATAGCATAAATATCCACTAACAGTAATCTACCATACAAATTGTAATATCACTTCTTTATACGAAGAGTTGAAGAGTGTGAATTGGTTTTAAAAGTGGTTGAATATAGCTCGTTGTTATATATATACACTTGCAACGGGGAGTCAGCTATCTTAAGTACCAGAAAGCCCTGAGGCATCGCGTGCAATTGATATAATACCCTAGTCCCTGTCTCATTCATTCAAAAACATGTGTCTCTGTTACAATCCATGAAAAGGCCTTTGTAGTTCAGAATGTGCTTTAATTACCTACAATAAGTGCAGCTTTATAGTGTTTTTTGGTCTCAGAGTCAGCATTCATAAAAAGTTGGGATATTATAAACATGTAAACCATTTACTATTGTACGATAACGCAATGATCGAACTAGTTTTGATGTGAATATTATTAACACACGTAATAAAAAAGTGAAACACTAACCTTTATGTTTCAATACTTAAGCTAAACAACGATGAATCTTGTCTTGAAACTTAGTGATTAAGTGTCATACCATCTACTGTCTGCTCACATACACACATCAAACAAATACGTACACGATGCAAGTTCGATACTTTCCACTTCTCATGAACACCTTGTGTTTAGACCTTTCTTGGATCTAATAATCAAAACAAAACCCTTGTTTATTCTTGAACCTAATATCACAACCCAAATAGGGATTAAGTTAAATTAGTTGAACCGAAAACCCAAGAAAATTGAAACCCTTGTTGGTGTTCAACTTGTTGACAGACTTGGATAACAATGTAAAACGAATCCCTTGAATTAAATTCAGCTTACGATCGAGCTTGTGGAATCCAATACTCCACCAAAAACCATTTAAAGAGTGAATTTCACCGACAAGTTCGATAAACAAAGGTGAAAAAAGAGGAAGAACCCCGGATAAACCCTTTTTGAAGGGAAGGCCAGCAAGCCCAGGACAACACAACTCTAAAATCAATTAAGGTTTTGAGGATTTGATGAATGAATATTGAGTAGGTGAGGTGTTTATATATGCACCCAAGAACCAATGTCATTGGTGAACAAGAAAACTCAATAATTCATGTCCTTCATTCTAATTTACACCACCTCCCCTTACAGTTCTAAATTGACGAACACAAAACTCCCCCCCACAACTACATACTGAACCTCTAAAGAGAGAAAAGCGAGACCGCCATGGCCGCCCCCACACGAATAAGGAACCCCCTTTAGGTAATTATCGGGTTTTGAGTCAATTTACACAATCCCCCTTTATAGACTTTCCTATCAACATTCTTACAAAATTATCCATATGAGTATAACAGTGCGGTTAATAAATTAATAACCATAAACAATCTGCAACATTAACTATATAGTCTATTAAGCGCCTGAACGGGGAATAACTTATCTACGAAAATATAACGTACCTTCAAATGTCTTTAACGTGTGTATGTGCCCACCGATATAGAGCTCACAGCGGACATCTAAAGTCGCAGACAACAAATGCTAATCCAACTACCCAACACATCCAACAACTCCCATCTTGGGAGTTGGAGTAGCTGATATCCAACTTATACTAACAACGGAAACGTCTAGCAACACTCACATTTGTTTTTACAACTAAAAGTAACCGTGAGATGAGTTATCATAGAACACTCTCAGTATAATGCGTTTATGTATTGACTATTGCCATTAATTTTTATTTATTAAATCCATTCCTTGTTACAGATACCATTAAACCATGATATAGGAACCTACTCATTCCATATAGTTATGAACTATTTCGTTTCTTGTTATAAAAACAAGATAATTCAGAACTACCGAGACGAGTACTCAGAATCATCTTGATTACTACTTTGGGTGGCAGCAACACAATCACAGATTAAATATTGGAGAGCGTCAATGGTATCAATACTGCAATTAAACAATTGGAGGAACAAATTTATTTTATTTACATACCAAGTGTGTTGTTGGATGCTGCTTTCACATCACTCTAAAAATAGCCTTTTATAACTACTAGATTTTCTAGTAAAATAACTGGTTTGACTATATACCGTTGAAAAGTGATATCCACCCCACATCATAACTTCAAGCTTGTATTCAATGTCCAAGCGAGAATTATTTAACTCATTTTACTCGCGATATCTTTACTCAAGACTAAAGGCTCCAAAAAGTAAAATATTGAGAGTGTTATGGGAGCGTCCAATATGCTTCCCTTTGAATAACATATAATTTGAGTGGGAGAACCATCTATATATTCAGATGAATATAACCAACCACTCAAACATTTGGTCTTATGTAACAATGTTCCTATATTGTAAACGCGAAAATGGACATATTAGAATGATAAAACATCCAAGGATAAACTGCAAATATAGGATACAATTATAATATGTCTGAATAACAAATTACCTACGTAATCTTCAATCAAGTAACACCCCCATTTTTATAACAATGCGCAGCGGAATCCATAATGGGTGTTACTTCAAAGCACAATACACCAAGATATAGAAAACGAACCAAAAGAGACGTTTACAAAACATGTGTTCCATTATTTAAAATCAGAGTAAATGCGTTTAGTCCCAACAGAAATCGTAACCAAATCCATCACAACATTTGAAAATAAATGTTCAAATTTAAGACATTGTTTTAGAAAACAAGAACAACATTAACAAGCTTCTACAACAAGCGAAGCCACAACACACAAGACCTCCACTCCATCGTTGCCATCATCCTTGGTTACCTGAGATAAAACATGCTAAAAACGTCAACAAAAATTGTTGAGTGAATCCACAGAGTTTATAAACAATGAGTAAAAATCTTTGAACACAAGTATAGTTTTCGGGAAAAGCATTGCAACGAATACAACGTATCAATTTCATTTCACGCATTAAGCTCATGACAACGAACATTAACACAACATATATCTTTTCATATGCTCACAATTTGCCCCAAAACTAGGTATTATTGCCTCATACCAACTACGTACGTCACCAGTACAAAACGTCCGTATGACATGTTGTTCACCAGTTTTATGGGATCCATACCCTAGACGGGGTTTTGTCAAACCAATAGATCTATTTAAAGCACAAGCGTTTACCGTCGCGGTAATATAATGAACTAGTTGTATGCGTCATGAAATTAGGGCCTTGGCAATAGCTACTAATGCGGAAAATATCTCGATAATCGGGTCCCAGCAGACCATAAAAATCACATGTGTCAGTTTTTCAAAAACAAGCATGTATCTCCCTCGCGGGTTTATAAAACATTCAAAAGATTAAAATGTGAGGCTATGAACTCACCTTAAGCAAAAGTAGTCCAATCAAAAAAAAAAACTCAACTCGAGCAAACAACTTTCCGTCTCAACCGCGACCTATATAATATATATAGCGGCACGTGACTACGGGAACATATATCATAAAATCATAACTAGCATATATATAATTATATACCACAATCTCCAAGTGCGACGCAAAATATTTATTTCGACGCACCAACAATAGTACAACATTTACCGCAAAGTTTCTATTTTTAGAAAGTTGCCGAAAGTAAGGATAATATAAATCCAAATAATATTTCATTATTATTTTACTAATTTGACCGATCTCTTGATATGGAAAGACCATACTCAAATGTTTACACATCTTTGACTTTTAAAAGTCAAACTTCGTAGTTGACTTTTCCTACAAAATATTACTCAGCTTCATTTGGCCGTAAAAGATTCGCTTTTAAGAGTTACGAGACCTATTTTATATCAAAACGACCGCAAGAATATACTCTATCATTCTCTAATACTTAAAATTAGTTTAATTTTTTTTTGACACGCCACGCGGCTGTCTAAATTTCTGCTCAAAAACGCACGTTACGAAACCTGTCAAAACATCATTTTTCACCTTCAACAACATCAAAAATACTCTTAACTAGCTTATCTATATACAATAAACTCATCCCACTTCAAATCAAAAACCAAATACTCATTTGACACTTTCGCACTCGGATCTATAGTATAAATCATATACACGAAATTAAACAAGTGAAATAACAATGCGACAAGCTTAAAAGTATTCTTACAATCAACTCGACACAAGAAAAATAGCTCACAAAACTTTTCTTCGGCTTTCCCCTTTTGGACGTGGCTCGAACTAGACCCAAACAACAAAACCACAACTTTTAAATCAAAACCCACTTGCAAAAACACTAGATCTATCACCAATTAACACTCCTTTTAGATCAAAACCTTATGAACTTAATCCAGTTTCAAACTAACAAAATACTTGATGCATGTTCAAGATTTTTAGTGGGATATGTTTATTTCAATGTGGGGATTAATAGTTTGTAATCGGATCGTATTGCATGTAAGTTTTTCGATGGTTTTGGTGGTGGTGTTGCTCGTCGGACGCAAGGGGGAGGGGGAGGAGAAAATGGAGTTTTTGTAAAAATGAAATTGGTGTGTGTGTGTTTATTTATATAGGAAAGCACTTTGGCACTTGACACTTTTGGTCCTCAAATTTCCAAACTATGAGAATAAAAACTATAAGGGTGTTTGTTTCGTCCTTATATCCGAACATAGGAGTCGGTTTTGGGCTTTCGTAAATATTTTTATTCCATCAACTTTAATTTATTTTAAAACATTTAATAAAATGTTAAATCACGTAAAACACGACTTTCGACACGGTTTTTACAAAAACACAGGGAAAAGCCATAAAACAACAAAATAAATAAAAATCGCGCTCTCGGAGCAGAGTATAAAATTTTCTAAAATTTCTTAGACGCTTAAACGAATAAAATTTGAAACACGTTTTGTAATTACCCAATAAATGGAAATTTTCACCAAACTGACTAAAAACATAACTATATCCAACTATATAGTAAAATAAATACCATGGATCGAGGTAAGTATTGACCTGAAACTCGGGTTGTTACATTCCTCCCACCTTAAGGGAGCGCCGTCCCGGTGCTTAGTTTGACTTATCGACTCATTCATTTCCCTCAAAGAGGTGAGGGTACTTGTCTCTGAACTAATCTTCACGTTCCCATGTAAAATCCGGTCCTCTTCGCGAATTCCAGCGAACTTTAACGATAGGAACCCGACTTTGCTTAAGTCTCTTAGCCTCTCGATCTACGATTTCCACCGGCTCTTCAATAAAGGGCAACTTATCATCAAGTTGAATCTCGTCAAGTGGGATGATAAGATTTTCATCCGCTAAACACTTCTTGAGATTGGAAACATGAAACGTGCTATGAATCCCTTGCAACTCTTCAGGTAATTCCAACGTGTAAGCCACCATACCTACTCTTGCTAAGATCTTGAATGGTCCGATGTAACGTGGACTCAGCTTTCCGTGTTTCCCAAAACGAATAACGCCCTTCCAAGGCGACACCTTGAGCAATACCATATCCCCAACTTTAAATTCCAATGGCTTAGTCCTTTTATCCGCTTAGCTTTTCTGGCGGCTACGAGCAGTCAACAAGCGGTTCTTGATTTGAACAATCTTTTCTGTCGTTTCTCGAATCAATTCCGGACCGGTGAGTTGACTATCTCCAACCTCACTCCAGCAGACAGACGATCTACATTTCTGTCCATACAAAGCCTCGAATGGCAAGGCCTTGATACTTGCGTGGTAACTATTATTGTAAGAGAACTCGACTAATGGCAGATGTCGATCCCAACTATATCCAAAGTCAATCACACAGGCACGCAACATATCTTCAAGCATTTGTATCGTCCTCTCACTTTGACCATCCGTTTGAGGATGGTAAGCGGTACTCATATCCAAATTCATCCCCAATGCTTTCTGTAGTGATCTCCTAAATCTAGACGTGGAATGGCTATCTCTATCCAAAATGATTGATATAGGAACATCATGCCTACACACAACTTCCTTCAGGTAGAGTCGTGTGAGCTTCTCCATGCTATCTGTCTTCTTTATTGGTAGGAAATCAGCTGATCTGGTCAGTCGATCAACAATGACCCAAATCGAATCATACCCACTCGGTGTCCTCGGAAGTCCAAAAATGAAATCCATAGTGATCCGTTCACATTTCCACACGGGGATTTTAGGTTGTTGAAGTAGTCTAGACGGTCTTGATGCCCGACTTTAACTTTCGCACAAGTTTGACACTTGCTTACATAGGTGGCAATATCAGCCTTCATATTCGGCCACCAATATAACTACTTCAGATCTTGATACATCTTGTCGGATCCCAGGTGAATGGAGTAATTGGACTTATGCGACTCATGCATAATTAAGTCCCTCAGCCCACCAAATCATGGCAACCAAACGCGCTTTCCAAAACAACGAGTCCCATCAGGGCGAAACTCAAATATTCGCTTAGTCAACCTTCCTAACTTCTCAGCCCTTACATTCTTCCTTTTCATCGCCTCCTTTTGAGCGTCAAGAATCTGCTTAGGTAGATTGTTATTAACAGTCATCACCAAAGCTCAAACACGCAATGGCTTAATCCTTTCCTTCCGACTTAAGGTGTCAGCCACTACATTTGCTTTTTCGGGATGATAACAGATTTCACAATCATAATCACTTAGAAGCTCAATCAATCTATGTTTTCTCATGTTAAGCTCTTTTTGATTAAGAATGTACTGGACACTTTTATGATCAGTGAAAACCACACACTTTGTTCCGTACAAGTAATGTCTCCACAACCCAAGAGCAAAAACAACGGCACCTGATGACATCAAATAACGTCTATTTTATAGCATCATTTATCCTAAGTAATTAACCCATTTTGTATGATTATTGCAAAGAATTGTTACTTAATTGTTTGTATTTGAGAATTGCAGTAATTATGGAGTACTTGGTGAAACTTGACTAAAAGGCACGCATTCTAGAGCTTAAACGAAGATATTTTAAAGATTACTGTTCTGACAACCAATACGCCGTATCCATCAAGGAAGATACGGCGTATCTGTGCCTGCACTCACCAAAGACCACAAAGGAAACATGATCAATACGCCGTATCCAAAGAAGACCAATACGCCGTATTAGAGATATAGTATGTGAATATTCTGGAAGATATCAAATGTGGTCCCTACTCTAAGAAACCCTCAATACGCCGTATCCAAGACATTGGATACGCCGTATCGAATCGACTCCAGACCCTATAAATAGAAAACTCAAAAATGAGTTTTAAGTGTGCTAAATCATATTCGCGATACCTAAACCACAAAAGTCGATTTTCAGAGGAGAAAAAGAGCAGAAGAGGTCTTGCAACGCATTCCAATCCATAGGAGATAACGTGTAATTTCTTATACTTTTGTAATCGTTCAGTTTTTGTATCATTTGTTAACTCGGTTATTTTACCTTGGCTAAGCCATTACACTTGTATTAATTATGATGTTTGAAGGCTAATACCTTTGGGTATTAGCCATTATTATGAAGATCTAAATGTTTGGTTTTATTTATATCTTGATTGCTTGATTTATCGTTGTATGCTTGTTTATGTTTATCAGTTTATACTTGTTTACGTGCTTAAGTATGCGACTTGTCATTCAACTGGGTCTAGTCCTACATATTTAATGCGCTGCAACTTCGGTGTTGTTTGGGAATAGGCTAAGAGTCTGTGATAACTCTCCATATTGTAATTTATATATCTAGAATCATAGGATCACAAATATTGACCTATCTTTGCCTTTTGATTGTGAGCTTAGTTGAGCCATAAGGTGACCTTGGTATTAACGAATACGTTCTAATCAATTGGTAAAGACTCGGACAGTGGACTACTAGTATATAAAGGGCCGTTAAGCAGTAAGTGGGTAAAGTCTCTATGAGCTAGGGTTTAACAAGATCACCATTGCTTTAATCTCTAAGATAGATTATAATCAGCAAATAAGAATGCTTTATGCGGATGCTTTAATTGTGACAAAATTAATGTGTCTAGGTCTTAGGAAGAAGTCCCGACTAAGTCTTAAGAATGACATGCCACCTCGAGATAAGTAATCATTGCACTGAATAAACAAACCAACTTCTAATCGGATTAATGATGGCTAATATAGTTTTTTATTATAAGGCTTGACTGCTCTTTTATCTTCTGTTAATTTTCTTGCGTAGGTTGAAGTGTCTTGAATTGGTTTTAGTCACCACTAAACCCGTGCCAGTCTCTCAAACTGAAAACCCCCATTTTTACCTGTTAGAATTAGGATTAGAACTAACATATGATTAGCATAGGTTTGACTTAGATTAGAATTAACTTAGATTAGTAAACCAAAGTATTAATAAATTGAAAGATTTAACCTCGCTTCAAGTGTTCGACACCCTACTTACCACGAAGCTACATCTGATCGGGTACACTGCCCGATAAAGTGTTGTTTTTAGGTATAGTCGGCATAAAATAAATAGTAAAACTTGATATATTAAATACCTACTCACAACGACACATCAGCACCCAACTCCAAATCATGGGTTGTGTAGTTCTCTTCATGGACCTTTAATTGTCGGAAAGGATATGCTATAACCCTTTCTCGTTGCATCAATACAACTCCAAAACCCTTGAGTGATGCATCACAATAAACCATGAAATCTTCTGTCCCCTCTAGCAACGCTAAGATAGGTGCACTACACAATTTCTGCTTCAGTGTCTGAAAAGCTTCCTCTTCTTATTTACCCTACTCATATTTATTATCTTTCTGAGTCAATTTAGTAAGAGGCTTGGAAGTCAGATAAAAACCTTCAATAAACCCCCAATAGTAACCAGCCAATCCAAGAAATTGCCTCACCTTCATTGGCGTCGTTGGAGCAGCCCAATTCTTTATTGCTTCAATCTTAGCAGGATCAACATGAACGCCTTTATTGTCAATTACATGACCGAGAAATTGTACCGAATCTAGCCAAAAGTCAAACTTTGAAAACTTGGCATACAATTGCTCCTTCTTAAGTAGCTCCAAGATAATATTCAGGGGCTCTTCATTGTTCTTGGAATAAATCAGAATATCATCAATGAACATAATCACAAACTTATTAAGATATAGCTTGCATACTCGATTCATTAAGTCCATGAACACAGCAGGCGCATTGGTCAGGTTAAACGGCATCACTTGGAATTCAAAGTGACCATACCGAGTCCTAAATGTAGTAATTGGAATGTCCTCCTCTTTAATGCGAAGCTGATGGTAACCTGATCGTAAATCAATTTTCGAGTACACGCTCGAACCTTGAAGTTGGTCAAACAAATCGTCAATTCTCGGAAGAGGATAATGATTCTTGATCGTCAGCTTGTTCATTTCGCGGTAATCAATACACATCTGAAAGGATCCATCCTTCTTCTTTACAAACATCACCGGAGCTCCCCACGACGATGAACTCGGGTGAATAAATCCTTTCTCCAACAGTTCTTGCAGTTGTACCGACAGTTTTTTCATCTCGGACGGTGCCAAACAATACGGTGTGCGTGCAATAGGTGCAACCCCCGATACCAAATCGATTCTGAACTCTACTTGCCTAGGTGGTGGAAGTCCCGAAAAATCATTAGGAAACACCTTCAGAAAGTCATGAATTACTGGCACATCTTTCAGGCGTTTCTCCTTCGATTTCTTCTCAGTCACATGTGCCACAAACATCTGACACCCTCGACTATCAACATCTTCTAGGCGTTTCTCCTCTCTTGATATACTTACGGGCCTTAATATAAGATATGACCTTTAGTCGGGATGGACCTTTGTCACCCTCGACTATCAACGTCTTGTTCCCACAAGGTATACGAATAACCTTCTTACCACAGACAATGACAGCACGCGCTCGGCTAACTAATCCATCCCAATGATAACATCAAACGTACCAAGTTCAATAGGCATGAGATCAATTTTGAAAAGATGGTTCACTAAATTTAGAGTGCATCCTTTCAACACTGTGTTAGTGCTAACCACTTTTCCATTAGCTAACTCGACTTCATAACTAACATCTAGTTTATCCGGGTTGATATCTATTAAGTGACTAAATCTAGTATTCATAAAACTCTTATCAAAACCCGAATCAAACAAAATAGAAGCATAGCGGTTATTAAGTAGAAATGTACCCGTAACCACATTCGGCCCTTGCTTGTTGGCATCCTTAATCACGTAGGCTCGACCACTAGCGTTTCCACCTTATGGCTTGTTCTTCTTTAGGCAGTGGTTCCTTGTATGTCCCTGCTCACCACAATAATAACAAGTCCAAATGGGACTGAGCGTTTGCACTAGTGGCAACATTCTTTTCCTTGCAATACCTCGCCTTGTGCCCAACCTTTCCACACTTATGGCACTGGATCGTACAACGACCAATATGACGAACAAAGCAACGGTCACACAGTGAGAGTGGTCTAGTGGGCACATTACTCTCATTCGGAGCAGTGGTCATAGCTCGCGCATTTCCTTGCTTTTGGTTATTCTTTTGATGGCGAGAGTTATCCTTGTAGTTGCCCCTACTACTGTTCCCACTTTGGAAGTTCTCCCACTTCCTTTTGTTTCCTTCCATTTCCCTCTCATGCTTCGATTGCAACTTTTGCTCCATTAACTTGTGTGCCATACGCACAGCTTTACTTAGGTTCGCCGACTTAGAAGAAGTGACCTCACCCTTGATGTTCTTAGACAATCCTCAAATGTAAGCATCAATTTTCACACTTTATGGATCGACCATTCTTGGACACATCAAGGCCAACTTATTGAACCTCTGAGTATAAGCAACAATGTTAAACTCCTTAACCTTCAGATTCCACAACTCGTGCTCCATCCTTTAAACTTCTTTTGCTGGGCAAAACTCTATAGTCATCAATTGCTTCATTTCATTCTAGGGAATTTGGTTAACAGCCTCCAATCCCATGGTCGCAACCTTAGAGTTCCACCAAGTCAAAGCAGGTCCTTGCAGTGTAGCGGCAACGAACTTAACTTTCTTTCCTTCTGCATATTCACTGATTCCAAAAACCATTTTAGTTTTCTCAAACCATCTTCGCAACTCTACAGCCCCTTCAGTACCATGAAAAACAGTAGGTTGCACTTCATAAACCCGGCAAAAGTGCATTCACGGGTGCCAGGTGCTCTACCTTGTCCGGATCCACCAGCCCCGCCAGCATTAACTCGCCTAGCTCGATCAGCAGCCAAAGCCTCATTAACCTTTGAAGTGAGCATTCGCTCAATGGCAGCTTGAGTCAGAGGTCTCGATTTTGGTGGCATGATTCTCTTATGACACAAAAGAAAACCTTGATAAGTATTTATACCATGATATAATCATAACATGTTACAAAACAAATCAACTACACCATAGTCACATGACATCAAGTAGTAATCAAAAGATAGTCATTCATTATTCATCACAAAAGAGTTAATACATAGTTGCATTGTTTCACAAAATGATACAAATCGTTACAACCAATAGCATCAAGTCTACTAACTGAGGATTTAGTTTAGTGATTACACAATAAAGATACTACTAATGAAACTAAACTACTAAGAGTCACGAGGGGATCCTCGCGGCTTAGATGATGCACTCTTCTCATCCTTGAACGGAACATTGATAGCCTCATTCGGTCTTTCTTCAAACACAACTCCCTTATGAATCATCTCCTGATAGAACTCATGAGCTTGAACTCTAGTCCAATAGAGATCCCTCACGACTCGTTCTTTCTGCATACGAAGAAGTGTGTTGCTTAACCTTGCTTCTTCTAGTTCTTTCTTCAACTTCTTACACTCAGCTCTTTCCTTAGCATTACCAAATTTTCTAACCAGATTCTCCAGTGTAGTCGCTCCTTCTTCTACGCTAGATTGCACTTCATTGCCCAAATACAAAATCAACTTATAATACTTATCCTTTGCTTTCCCTTTCTTTTCGACCAATGCATATGCCGTTTCGCGACCACACACTTGTCTTGTAAGAGAAGCAATCCGACCAAAAAGAGAGTTAATGTCCCTCCTTATGAAACTAGGCAATAGACTATCGCCATCCTCTCGAAGGAAAGTGGAAGTAGAAGACTCACCTACCTCCTGGACACTATTAGGAACAGTCTCATCCTTGGGTTCAACCACGTCCTCAACCTCAACCACATCTTCGGACTCTGAATCAGAAGCAGGTGGCGGTGGATTAAGAGGATCCGCCTCTTCATAAGGAAATGTCAGCTCTGATTCATTCTCTTCTTCCACAACGTCTACTTCCATATCTTCTTCTTCTTCTTCTTGAGGTTCTTCCTCCTCAAACTCTTCTTCTTCTTCAACCTCTTCTTCTTCTTCCGGTTCCTCGTTCTCATCGACTAAGGGATGCTCAGGAATAGCGGGAGCAAGATCGTGTTAGTTCAGCTCGACCTCGGGTAAGTCATCAACATGATCAGGAGGAAATACGTTCACCATGATAATCTAAAAATTACATAATAATATTTAATAATAATTCTTATTAGAATATTATTATTATTAGAAATAACGATTGCGTAATTATGCAACAAACGACTATGCTTCTAAACAAGCCTAATAGTCAACATATCTCGAATATATAATAGTATATTTATTATATAACCGCATAACAATCATGCACCCAACACGTGCAAAAACATCATAACAATCATGAACCCAACACGTGCAAAAACATCCAAAGAGAAAACTCTTTTTGTCAGTAACCAAAGGCAACGAGGAGTCTTGGCGTGTGTAGAAGAGTTATAGTTTAGGTTTTTAAAACTCGACCTAGTTCTCTATAACCTTAGGCTCTTGATACCAATCTGTAACACCCTCATTTTTACAATGCGCAGCGAAATTCACAATGGGTGTTACTTTATAGGACAATACACCAATATATAGAAAACAACTCAAAAGACACGTTTACAAAACATGTGTTCCATTATTGAAAATCAGAGTAAATGCGTTTAGTCCCAAAAGAGATCGCAACCAAATCTATCACAACATTGAAAAGTAATTGTTTCAAATTTAAAGACATTGTTTTATGAAAACAAGGAACACATTAGCAAGCTTCTACACAAGCAACCACACGCACAATACCTCCACTTCATCGTTGCCATCATCCTTGGTTACCTGAGATAAAACATGCTAAAAACGTGAACAAAATTGTTGAGTGAATCCACAGAGTTTATAAACAATAAATATAAATCTTTGAACACAAGTATCGTTCGCGGGAAAAAAACATTGCAACGAATACAATGCATCACTTTCATTTCACTCATTAAGCTCATGACACTGAAACCTTAACACTACATATATCTTTTTATATGTCTATAATTTGCCCCAAAACAAGATATTATTTCCTCATACCAACTTGTCTCCATACAAAACGTCCGTTTGACAGGGTGTTCACCAATGGATCCATACCCCAGACGAGGTTGTCAAACCCAAAAGATCTATTTAATGCACAAGCGTTTACCTCGCGGGTAATTAACGGTTCATGAAATTAAGGACTTTGGCAATAGCTTCTCATGCGAAAATATCTCATAATCGGGTCTAGCATACCATAAAATCACATGTGTTTGATTTTCAAAAACAAGCATGTATCTCCCTCGCGGGTTTATAAAACAATCAAAAGATTTAAAATGTGAGGCGATGAACTCACCTTAAGCAAAGGTATCCAAATATCAACTCAATCAATGAGCGAATAACTTCACATCTCAACCGCGACCTATATATATATATATATATATATATATATATATATATATATATATGTATGTATGTATATGTATGTATGTTTTGTGTATTATATATATATTTTTATATTATATAATAATACTATATATTTATATAATATATATATATATATATGTATATATGTATGTATGTATGTATGTATGTATGTATGTATGTATGTATATATATATTTTATATATTTATAATATATATATATAGATGTCTTGTTATGTAGGAATGTATGTATGTATATATATATATATATATATATATATATATATGTGTGTGTGTGTGTGTGTGTATGTATATATATATATATATATATATATATATATATATATATATATATGTGTGTGTGTGTGTGTGTGTGTGTATGTATATATATATATATATATATATATATATATATATATATATATATATATATATGTGTGTATATATTGGCCGTGATACAGGAACCATATATCATTAAATGAATAACTAGCATATACTATAATTATATACCAACAATCTCAAGTCGACGCAAATATTTATTTCGTCGCACCAACATAGTCAACATTTACCGCAAGTTTCTATATTTTAGAAAGTTGTCGAAACGTAAGGATAATATAAATTCCAATTAATATTTCTATTATTTTACTAATTTGAATGATTCTCTTAACATGGAAAGACCTTACTCAAAATGTTTACCACATCTTTGACTTTTAAAAAGTCAAATTTCGTTGTTACTTTTCTACAAAATTTTACTAACTTTAATTGGCCGTAAAAGATCGTTTTTACGAGTTACAAGACACAATTTTATATCAATACGGACCGCAGAATACACTCTATATTCCTAATAAACAAATACAAAACAAACCACACATCCCCCCTTCAAATAAACAAAAGAACTAAACAACAAAAAACACTAAAATAAAAAACAAAATAAAAAACACCTTTAAAATATGTTGAAATTTTTTTTGACACGCCACGTGACTGTCAAACTTTCTGCTCAAAAACAGACGTTACGAAACCCGTCAAAACATCATTTTTCACCTTATATCGGCACGTGACTACGGGAACATATATCATAAAATCATAACTAGCATATATATAATTATATACCACTATCTCCAAGTGCGACGTAAATATTTATTTCGATGCACCAACAATAGTACAACATTTACCGCAAAGTTTCTATTTTTAGAAAGTTGTCAAAAGTAAGGATAATATAAATCCAAATAATATTTCATTATTATTTTACTAATTTGACTGATCTCTTAACATGGAAAGACCATACTCAAATGTTTACACATCTTTGACTTTTAAAAGTCAAACTTCGTAGTTGACTTTTCCTACAAAATATTACTCAACTTTATTTGGCCGTAAAAGATTCGTTTTTAAGAGTTACAAGACCTATTTTATATCAAAACGACCGCAAAATACACTCTATCATTCCCAAATACTTAAAATAAGATTGAAAATTTTTTCAACACGCCACACGACTGTCAAACTTTCTGCTCAAAAACAGACGTTATGAAACCCGTCAAAACATTATTTTTCACCTTCAACGACATCAAAAATACTCTTAACTAGCTTATCTATATACAATAAACTCATCCCACTTCAAATCAACAACCAAATACTCATTTGACACTTTTGGTCCTCAAATTTCCAAACTATGAGAATAAAAACTATAAGGTTGTTTGTTTCGTCCTTATATCCGAACATAGGGGTCGGTTTTAGGCTTTTGTAAATATTTTTATTCCTTCGACTTTAATTTATTTTAAAACATTTAATAGAATGTTAAATCACGTAAAACACGACTTTTGACACGATTTTTACAAAAACACGGGGAAAATCCATAAAACACCAAAATAAATAAAAATCGCGCTCTCGGAGCAGAGTATAAGATTTTCTAAAATTTCTTAGACGCTTAAATGAATAAAATTTGAAACACGATTTGTAATTACCCAATAAATGGAAATTTTCACCAAACTGACTAAAAACATAACAACTATATCCAACTATATAGTAAAATAATTATCATGGCTCGAGGTAAGTATTGACCTGAAACTTGGGTTGTTACAGTTATGTCGAGGGTCTCCTTATCTCTATATCCTTTCTTCTAGAATTAAGTCTCTAGGCAAGCTTAGGCTTGGTTCAGAATATCAATTGTAATTCACTTGTTACGGATGTAATAAATCTTGTACCTTTAGGGTCTAGCTTTGCTCGGGTGAAGGTCTAGTTAGGGTTTGATACTTCCGTGGGGAAGTTCTTTGTGGTCTTAGTGGTTAAGTCGAATCATGAGATTCTTGTCGGTGGTTTCTGAGGTCGGAATACTGTAGGGAGTAACTCTTCTTTGTGAGCGTTGATCTTTGTGTATATCGATGGAGTGAAGTTGTATACTTTATAGTCCACCATTAGGATTATACTAGAGTAATAGTATACGTATCGTGGATTCGCAACTCGACTACAAATGGTATAAATCCTCATCCTGAACCAATATATATCGTGGTGTCAATCTCTCTTTCTCTGTCTCCATCTCGTGGTTGTTTAGGTGTTTGATTGTTTCACCACTCGGGCTCTTTGAGAATTGAAGTTGATAAACTTCAAAAAGTCAAAAAGACTGTATTCACCCCCCTCTAAAATTCTACAAACTTAACATTTGTGTGAAATAAGTAAGTTGTACTTTTCATAAGCCAAGCTAAATGTGAGCCTATAATCAAACCATAACTTCCGAATTTAATTTCTCTTTTAATTATGAGGCGCAAATAGGTAAGTAGTCAAAAAAAGGGAATATATCATTTGTGTTAATACAAATCTTCGCATAAAAACGATATATATACTTAATGATCTCTAAGTTTGATAATAACAAATATAATGTCATACTTCCCCACTTTTCTTTTGCATATTTTTTTCATACATTCTTTGATCATTATACTTGTTCTATAATTCATTACATGGGATTCAATTATTCCACTCTTTAGTGAAGGACACAAAGTAGATATCAAGCTTCAAGTGTTATTAGTTTAGTAGTGTCAACACATTTTTGATATTTATCCATCATCATCTATTTGTCTTGTGTAATCATATGTGTATGATTGGTTAGTATTTTAGGCCTTAAAAAATAAATAGTGTATCAGATTAGTTCGATCTCGAAATAAAACTCAGTAAATAGTGTGTTAGATTAGTTCGATCTCGAAATAAAACTCGATATTTAGCTTAGGACCGAAAAAAGTGTAAGCGACGTGTACGATTTTCTCTGCCTAAAGGGAGCTTGTTGACATAGTTAAGAAAACTCTCGAGTTGGGTACTTAGAGAGTGAAGTAGGGCGAAGAGGAGCTTCGTAGCCGAACCACTATAAATCATTGTGTCTTTGGTTTGATCTTTCCTATCCTTACTCATTTACATTATGCACTTACTTATTTTTTTTATTGCATTTCTATCATATACATACTTGCATATCTATTGAATTCACATAAGTAGACAATCTAAGTTTTAATTTTTAAAATGGTAAAAACTATTTAACCCCCCCTCTTTTAGTTTCCACAATTGGTATCAGGAGCTAAGTTCACCCAAGATCTTTAACGTATATTGTACATTAAAGCTTGAATCGATCTATGGATTCTGAAAAATATCTAGAAGGGAAATCTATGCAAAGAACACCACTTTTCGAAAGAGACGGTTTTATATATTGGAAAACTAGATTTGAAACTTATGTGAAATCAAAAGATTTAGATCTTTTGCATATTATCATTAGTGGTGATTTTCCACCAGTTACCAAAAATGAAGTTTCTAAAGTTTTAGAAGTAGTTCCTTTTGAAAAACAACGTGATGATCTTAAAAGAAAACTTGCAAAAAATAATTAGGCTAAAATGGTTCTTTATAATGCTTTACCTAAAAAGGAATATGAAAGAATTTTTAAGTGTAAAATGGCTAAAGAAATTTGGCAATCATTCTTAATCACACATCAAGATAATAGCCAAGTCAAGGATAATAAAATTTATCTTCTTGTTCAACAATATGAACAATTTACTATCCTTGAAGAAGAATCTTGATAGCGGCTTTGCTAGATTTAACACTATTATTACTAGTTTTAAAGAACTTGATGAAGATTTTTCTAGCAAGAACTATGTTAGGAAGTTTCTTAAGGCTCGACATCCAAAATGGAGAGCAAAGGTCACGACGATTGAAGAATCAAAAGATTTGTCATCACTAGCTCTCGACGAGCTTATTGGTAATCTCAAAGTACATGAAGTAATCATGGAAAAGGATTTCGAAATTTACAAAGGCAAAAAAGAAAGGGTCAAGTCCATTGCCTTAAAAGCTAAGAAAGAGTCTAGAGATTATGAAACTTCGACATCTGGAAGTGATGACGAATAATATGCTATGGCCATAAGGAACTTTAAAATTTTCTTTATAAGAAAGTGTAGATTTGTTCGACAACTACAAAAGGAGAAGAAATCATTCCAAAAAAGGGATGATAAGAAAAGCAAGAGTGATAGGAAATGTTTTAGATGCGGAGATCCGAATCATCTCATTGGAGAATGTCCAAAGCCTCCACGAAAATGAAGCCGAGGACAAAACCAACGAAGAAACTTGTCTCATGGCTTAATCGTCAAATGAGGTAACTCTTGACTCTTCTCATTTTAGTGATAATGCTTCTTCTTTAGATGATGATAGTATGCAAATTGAGTATAATAATTTATGTGATATTAGCTTTAAAAATCATCAACAAAAATAAAACTTTGAGAATTAAAAGAGAGCTTTTTAAAAAAGAAATTTTAGAGTTGAATGAGAAAGTTAAGAAACTTGAGAGGAACAAAGAAATTGACATTGAATGTGAGTCGTGTCAACAACTTCGTTTGGAAAAGGCTAAACTTAAAGAAACTCAAGTTAAATTTGTCAAATTCGATCAAAGTGTTTCACTAAATAAAATGAAAAAAAAGAAAAAAAAAAAAAAAAAAAAAAAAAAAAAAAAAAAAAAAAAAAAAAAAAAAAAACGTAAAAAAAAAAAAAAACAAATAAAAAAACAAAAAAAAAAATATTCGATCAAAGTGTTTCACTAAATAAAATGATTAATGTTCAAAGGTCACTTAGTAGTAAAGTAGGTTTAGGATTTGTTAAGAATGAATCGTCAACAAGCGGAACAAAGCAAGTAAACTTTGTTGAGCCGACTGCAGTTTTGGCAGGTGACGGATCGACCATAAAGGCTGACGGATCAACCATGCCCGGATCCGTCGACCAGCCAAAACATGGCATAAAATATTTTAAGTTCATCTATGTATTCTCGATCGGATTTTGTTATTGTTAGGAAGAAACTAATACATAAGAACATTGAAAATTCCAAAAGACCGCCTTTTTAACCATCTCTTAAGAATGGTTTAGGATATGTCAAAACTGAGTCTAGATCTAAAATGCCTCCACCTACAAGAAATAATTATTCTCAACCAAGATACAACACACCTCAACCTAGAAGAAATTCTAGATGACCTCTTTACCAAAACCATTATCCTATGAATTGGAATAATAATAAAACGCAAGGTTACATGCATATGGGAAATTGTATCCCATTTCAATATCCCAACCAAATGCAACAATGCAAGAGATGTACAACACTAACATTTTTGGACCCATGAGATATTGGGGACCAAGCGCTTGAGTTTGTATCTGGTTAAATTGCTTGAGAATTGGTTTGGAGCCGGACAAATGGATTAAAGATAGCGGTTGCTCTAAATATATGACGGGAAACAAAAGTCTCTTCTCAACTAACAAATCATACGACGAAGGTAATGTTGTTTTTTGAAATAACTTAAAAGGAAAAATCATTGGTAAAGGTACGGTCTCTAACGAATCCCTTACTATCTCAAACGTAGAATACGTAGATAACTTAGCTTTTAATTTACTTAGTGTCGGTCAAATTTGTGACAATAAGTGTATAGTTTTATTTACCGAAGATGGTAGTGAAATTACTAAAGACGGTAAAGTCATAGGAAATGGAATTAGGAAAAATAGTTTATATATCATGAAATTAGGAAATAATCTCAAAACAAATTATGTCTTGCCACTTTAGACGATAACTCTACATTGTGGCATAAAAGACTTGGTCACACAAATGTGTGCTTAATCCAATCTTATTTATCCAAATAATTGGTTGGAAATCTACCTAAGTTAAAATATGATAAACATTTTTGCGATGCTTGTAAAATAGGGAAAAAAAGCTCATGGAAACCATAAGGCTAAAAGTATGATTTCTACTAATAGATGTTTAGAATTTTACATATGAATTTATTTGGTCCATCTGTTATTAGGAGTTACGGGGGTAATTTATCTACTTTAGTAATAGTGGATGATAATTCAAGATATACTTGAACTAAATTTTTGAAAACTAAATTTGAAGCTTTTTAAAAATTTGAAGTTTGGAAAATTCAATATCAATTAGGATGTTCTATTGTTGCTATTAGAAGGGTCATGGTCGGGAATTTGATAACGAAGTACAATTCAAAGCTTTTTGTGCCGCACAAGGCATTACTCATAATTTCTCGGCTCCTCGTACTCCACAATCAAATGAGGTAGTAGAAAGGAAACATCGTACATTACAAGAAATGTCTAGGACAATGTTGAATGAACAATCTATTCCTCAAAATTTTTGGTTCAACGCCATTGACACATCTACTTTTATTCTTAATAGAATATTAGTCCGACCAACTCTAGGAAAAACCCCTTATGAAATATATAGAGGTAGGAAACCCACTTTAGAATACTTCAAAGTGTTTGGAAGTAAGTGCTTCATTTTAAACACTAAATATTATCTCACTAAGTTTGACCCAAAGTCATACAAAGGTGTTTTTCTAGGATATTCTCAAAATAGCAAAGCTTATATTATCTTGAATAAATACACCATGAAAGTCGAAGAATCACTCAACGCGACATTCGATGAAAGTCCTCCTCCTAGCAAATTATCATCATTAGTTGATGATGATGTTGATGAAGAATAAACTATAGAAAGAAAAGTAAAAGCAGATAATAATGTAGAAAATAAGCCTATTGAAGTTGACGAGATCATTAACGTTAAAGAGTCTAAAAGTCACCCATTAGAACAAGTCATAGGAAACCTAAATCAAAGAACATTAAGATCACAAGCCCAAAATAAAAGTAATTTCTTTTGTTTCATCTCAACCATAGAACCTAAGAATATCAATGAGGAATTAGGAGATGAAAGTTAGGTTGTAGCTATGCAAGAGGAAATAAATCAATTTGTTGCAAATGATGTTTAAAATTTAATGCCTCTACCTAATAATCAATCAATTATATGAACTAAGTATTTAGAAATAAGTTAGACAAAAATGGTATTGTGTCTAAAAATAAGGCTAGATTAGTAGCACAAGGATATACTCAACAAGAAGGTATAGATTACGATGAAACATATGCTGGTAGCTAGACTAGAGTCAATCCGAATACTTCTTGCTCTTGCTTGTGCAAATGATATTAAATTATACCAATTGGACGTAAGAAGTGCTTTCCTAAATGGTTTTATAAACGAGGATGTTTATGTCGCTCAACCTCCGGGTTTTATTGATTTTGAAAAACCAAATTACGTTTACAAACATAAAAAAGATTTGTATGGTCTTAAGTAAGCTTCTAAAGCTTGGTATGATAGACTAAAAACATTTTTGCTAAAACACAAATATTCCATGGGAAAGGTCGATAACACACTCTTTGCAAAGAAATCCAAAACACATCTCTATCATTGTTCAAATATATGTCGACGACATTATATTTGGATCGACATGTCAAAAGTTGTGTGATGATTTCAACAAAATCATGCACGACGAATCTTAAATGAGTATGATGGGGGGAGTTGAACTTCTTCTTGGGTCTTCAAATAAAACAAATGGAAGACGGGATATTTTTCAATCAATCTAAATACATCAAGGAGATGTTAAAGAAGTTCGGGTTGGAGGATTCTAAACCAACCAAGACGCCGCTATCGATGGAGATCAAGCTAACCAAGTAAGACGAAGCCGATTCCGTGGATAGCACTATATATCGAGGTATGATAGGTAGTTTAATTTACTTAACTACAAGTAGGCCCGATATTATATTTAGTGTTTGCTTATGTGCGCGTTTTCAAGAAAATCCTTAAACTACCCACTTAGAAGCCGTTAAGCCTATTTTTAGATATATTAGAGGTACTACCCACTTATGATTATGGTATCCAAAACTATAGTATAGGCCGACTTCAACTACGCGGGCGACCACGTCGATCGAAAAAGCACTAGTGGTGTTTGTACGTTCATGGGATGTTGTCTAACTTCTTGGTTCTCTAAGAAACAAACAACACTTTCTATCTCTACGAGTGAAGCCGAATACGTGTCCGCTGGAAAGGCGTGTCAACAAGCACTATGAATGAAACAAGCTCTCATAGACTACGACATACAATTCGAAGACGTTCCAATAATGTGCAACAATAAAGGCGCCATCGACTTAACTAAAAACCCCATCCAACACTCTCATACCAAACACATAGAAATACGCCACCACTTTCTTCGCGACAACATCCAGAAGGGCAACATTTCTATCGAGAAAGTTGCATCCGAAGATAATTTAGCCGACATTTTAACTAAGCCATTAAAACGTGAACAAGTTAATTATTTAAGATTAGGACTAGGAATGATGGAACACATTCCCGATAATGAATTACATTCCTCCCAAAAATAATCGTAAGCGAAAATTTAATGGTGAAATAATCATTATTTAAAAGATGTTTATCCTCATTATTTATTCTAATTACAAATTCTGTAAAATGAACATAAGATCGAGATTAGGCTGGACGGAGTGGGTATGAACTCAAGGGGTGAGTTGCAAACTCACGAGTGCGTTGCCACTCCCCCTCCAACTCACATGTGAGTTATAAGCCCAATGGTGAGTCACTCACCATCAGTGAGTTTAAAATTGTGGGACCTTTTCTTTTTGTTTAATATATTATTTGGTTTGTGAGTGTGTGTGGGTATTTAGTGGGGTATATTTTGTATAAAGTAGGTATATTAATGAAAGGTGAGTTTGTGGTGACCTCTACGATTGAATGGTGAGTGTGAGTGAGTTGAAGTGAGAGGAGAGAGAAAGCTAAGGTAGCGCTAAGGTGGATGGTGAGTTTGGTAGAACCACTCCATCCAACGTTAGAATTTAATTAGATTACAAAAAAGTCAACAAAATGACCATAGAGATTTTCTGAATCTACATGTCAAACCATTTTTGTTATTACATGATACAAAATCGATCATAAAGTGAAAAGAATGATCATCGAATTGCAACTCACACTTGTATTGACGATGTTTTATTACGTCTAAATGTTCAAATGTTTGTATTATTAACAATGGTCAAAATTCACATGCTAAAAATTAACACACTCCTAGTAGGACTGACTACGTTGAAATTCCATCGGGAACTTCACAATAACTCTGACGTAATGCTCAAAACTTGAACGTCGACTTTGAAAATTTAAACAAAGACTATTTATAACATATATAAGCATCTCCAATTGCCAAACGATAATACAAATGCCCAAATATCAAGATATAAATCCGTGCCTAAATTATGCTTGTCTACGGATCGACGGCTCCATGATCCTCAGATCTGTTTTTGGTTTTGGTGGATCCGCGTGTCAGACTAAGCGGGTATATGCCTTTGTCTGAAAAATTGGGACCACATAACCTTTTATCCAAACGCACAGACGAACCAAAACTCATAAAACCTAACCAAGAACATCAATAATTCGACATTTTCAATGATCAATCTCAAAGATTAACAACAATACATCCATAACGATCAACGATTGTAAGTGATTTCATCTCAATTCATTCTTAATTCTGAGTCAAGGTTTTCGATTGTGCATAAAACCTAAATTTGGGGATTTCAATTTTTCGTTTGATTTTTGCACAATTTAGACTAGGATATTACAATGTCTAACTATTTTGCTTCCCGTAGATACTAGGATTGCATAATATGATTTGATAGTGAAAATCAAATTTTGGCAAAACCCCCAAATTAAGTTTTTTGATAAAATTCTCACGTCTAGGAATTTTTAAAACAAACGTTGTTTAACTACATTGTTAATACAACGTAAAAACTATTTTCATCATGCATTGATCTCTTGAATGATTATTTAAAATGTACAACGCATATGCATCTTTGACACATTCAACTTGAGCAATATTGAACTTAGGAGTGTTTTGGGTTTGCTTATTATTTTATTTGAGTCAAGCAAACCGCACCTCCACATTGTTTGCATATAGGCACACACGTAGGCAATCAAACAATTTTTGTTTCATGATGTTGAGTCTTTTAATTCCTTTTATAGGTGAAATCATGTCTCAATTTCTTCAAGCCAAACTTCAACAAACACTAAGTAACATACCAAAAATCTCAAATGAAAACTATACTCCAAGAGATTTAGTTAAAACCCTTAGAAATCTAGAGTCTCGTGGAATCCATGTGGGGCGTGTCGTTCTTCCATCTTACTCTAAACAAGATCATATAAAAACCATGTTTAATGACATAAATCTTTATCATGTGTACAACCTTGATGAACCCATTTGTCCTTGAGTCATGTTAGAATTCTACTCTTGAGTCAACTTCATTCGAGGATCACACCTTCTCCATTAAGTTTTGGTTTCAAGATATTGAACTCTCCCTCAAACTTGAAATATTTGTCAATCTCCTTGGCATTCCATATTATGGACAATGTGCTTATTCAGAAGATTGTTCACTCGTGTCTCTTAGGAATAATCAAGTAATACAAGGACCCTATTACACTAGGATTCTAACACTAAGAGAGATCAACTCCTGTCTTAAAACCACCCATAGAAAAATAAAACATCCAACAACTAAGATTCACAAACTTGAACTTCGTCCACAACTAAGAAAATTAGAGGAAATCATTCGACATAATGTGCCGAGTCTAGGAGAAAACCATGATTATCTCTCAACCTCCACTTGTCACCTGCTTTACTGTATTCATTCCTGACAACTCTATAATCTTTCTTATTTCATCGCTAAACACATCTCTAACGTTAGAAATCACCCTAATACACCCTTTCCATATGGCATGTTATTGACTCGTATCATTCGATATCTCACATCTGCTTATCCAAAACTTCAAAATCCCAAATACCAAGTCTTTCCTCACATCATAGCAGCTCTGGGAGAATATGACGATCACTTCTACAGTGACTCTGACATAACAAGTGATGAATAAAATCATAAACAAAGACAAAATTATTATGTGACTCACTATGTTATTTGCTTGCACTTGTAGGATTTTAACTATTTTGGATGTTAACTTATGCTTGATGAACATTTGTTTTATGCTATGATGGTTTTTGATGATTGCATGCTTTGTGGTTGGGATTTTGGCTGCTAATTCCAGGTTCTGGCCATTTTTTTGCCTTACACAGATTGATGGATCTACCTAAACCCGAATCCGTCTTTGGTTTAGGTAGATCCGTCCAAGTGACAGGCGCCAAAATTCAAATGTTATGATTTTTCAGCTATTTCTACTTTATCTTATATTCATGCTATATGATCCCAAATGTGATTTTAAACCTCAGGATAAAACATAACTTCCATATAATCCAAGAACCTTCATGCAAAACACTTCACCATTTTCACCTTATAATCATCATCCTCAACATCATTTTACATTACATTTCTTCTAAATTTCACATGCACATACCACTAGTTCTTTACCAAGACTAGTTTATCGAAGACAAACTCACCAAACTACAAGAGAAAAACCGCAATAATCCGCATCAAGTCTCCAACTTATGTAAACCTTAAATTCTCAAGTGAGGAACACCACAAAGAAAGAACACCGTCTCCACCTCCAAGAAAGAAATCTCTTTCACCACCTCATGCACCATCAAAATCCACTTCAAGTAGGAGTAATTATCAAACTGTTTCATCCTCTCCTAGTGAATCACCAACACCAACTCATGTGGCTCCACCACCTAAACCAAGATTTTTCATACCAATGAAGCTTGAACCTCAAGAACTTCCACCACAACAAACACCACCTCATAATCCACAAGTTTCAAACATGGATAATTGGCCACCAGGTCCTTTAAATCCATCATCACCACCTCGCATTTTGCATCCAACACTCGGATTTGAACATCCACCACCACCACAACCATTGTTTGTTAACATCAACAACAACGTACCACAACAAGAATACCTTCAAAACTTGCCACCAAACTTGGGAAACCAACAACTACCAAACCCTCACAACAACATCTTGGATTTTGTACATCTAAATGACTTGCCACACCTTCACAACATGTTTTGTCAATGTTGTAGCACAACAAGTGTTAGGTTTATGAAAAGTGTCGATTATGTGGTTTTATAATATTTTGTTATTAAACTTTATTTTGTTTAGTTTAATATAGCTTGTAATAAGGTTTATTATGCTTTAAGTAAGAAATAACATAATA
>BQNB010034803.1:0-11831 GCA_026074375.1 Tanacetum coccineum
AAATCGAAAAACCAAATTTTTTGGTCGTCAGATGGGCGGCCACCTTATCACTAAGGGGACCGGCCATATTATAAAGGGCGGCCCCCTTATCAATAAGGGGGCCGGCCATTTAAACTTACCAAACACTCCCCTCTGCAGCAAAATACATAACCAAACCCCCTATTTTTTTCTTTTCCTCCCTCTCTGCTGCTGTAGTGACAAAAACCCACACACCAAACCACCAAAATCAAATCTCCAAACTCAAATTTGATCTAATTTTGTAAGAGGCAAACACCAACAACTTGATTAACAACAACTATGGTAAGTGTTTCAATCTTTTTCTCTTTTGGTTTCATCAGATTTTGTTCATAATTAAAATTGGGAATTTTTAATTTTTTTTCTTATGATTAGGATTAAGCAATCCATAACTATCATGATTCTCATAGTAGTAGGAATTCGAAATTTGCAATAGGTTGAATCATGAAAAAAATTGGGTCGAATTTTTACATAAATATATATATATATAATGTCAAAATTTTGTTTAACTCAGAAATTTCAAAACATGCTTTCATACATTGTTGATATATGCCAAAAGCGCTTTACAAATTCTAACAACGAATTCTTACCTATTACCGAAACATATATAAGGCAATATATATTTTTCAACATCGTTGGTCAAGTTCAACATTCTTACCTATTGCCAACGATGTCTCCTAGGATTTTAGTCTAGAGTCGAAATAATCATTACTTCACTTTTGTTACGTATATAATCATACAATGAATTCATACTAGTTGTCAAAATATAAAATTCAATATATACTTTTCGACACGTTAGGTTGAATCAAATTAAATAAAGGAGCGTTTCGATTACTTCTTAGGTTTTTATTTTAGAGTCGAAGTAATCTTTATTCTACATTTGTTATTTTATTTTTCATCTCTTGTTATGAATATATTTTTTTTTGTAATATTTGTTTTTGTCTTGTTTAGATGTCAAACATGCCTCGAGCAATAGTTGGTGATACCTCTCTTACTTGCTCCTATATCCCTAAAGTATCCGAAACACCCGGTATTTCTCCCGCAATTGCAAATTTCTACAAACCCATCGAAGATCGATGCATTCACGAGGGTAGAGTTGTTGATCAACTTTACTACTCATCCCATAATATTGATCGTTGTTTTTGGAATGTTCGTCTCAATTGTCTCTACGAAATCAATGCGCCAATTGTTCCTCATTTTGTTCTAGACTTTTATAGTCAAGTCACTCTTCAAAGAGATGAGTCCAGTCACCTCTTAATATCCTTCATGATCCAAAATGAGTTTATCACTCTTTCTCTTGCAGAATTCGGCCAAATTCTCAAAATTCCATATAATGGTCAAGCCGTCTTCACCAATGAATGGGATCTTTCATCTCTTGAATTCTTCTAAGAGACCAAAGGACCATACTATACCGATCTTCCTACTTCCAAAGAAATTCCTCAATTTCTTCAATTTCAACATGTTGAGTCTAACCGTACTATCAAAAGCAAAATTGTTACTCTTTCACCAAATCAAGTTCTTACCAAGGAAATTTGACGAGACTTAAAGCGATGGGAAGAACTCATTTGTGAGAATGTGTTCAGACTAGGAGGACACAAGGACCATCTTCCTGCTTGCCGCGCTCATATATTTTATTGTATTCTAGCCGAGCAACAATATAATCGTGCCTATTTCTTTGTCAAACGAATCGAAAGTGCTAAGGATAATCCAAAAGCCTACCTTCCTTTTGGTATGTTCTTGACACGTCTCTTGCAACATGTCATGGAACACTACCCTCACCTTGACAATGTCATTTATAATGTCGTTGATCGAGTCATGCGTCCTCTCGCTCTAAAACAAACTCATAAACCCCAAAGTGATCGTGGAATGACAAAATCCTATCACTCCGTCTCTTAATCATTCGCTCATCACTTTGGATCCTCATCTCATCATGAAAATGATGGAGAAGATGAAGGTACTTCTCGTGCTAGTACTCCATCCCCTACTTCTTACCTCAACTCTCTTTCACCACTAACTCACCAAACATACAACATTCCTACGACCTCGCAACAAAGTGACGATCTTCTCTTCGAGTGACAAACATCTTTGCTCAATCGTCAACAACAAATGCATGAGGAAATAAAAGGTGGATTCAAGTCATTCAGAAAAGCACTTACAGGAGTATTTGGAAAGAAGAAGAAATAAGTCAAGAAGAAGTTATTTAAATAAGTTTGTTCAGTTAAAATTGCTTAGACTTTTTATGTGTTCTTAGTACTCGTTATGTTAGAACATTTATTTACTTGCATGTGATGATGGTCTGATTTACTCAGAGTAACTTTAACTTATTTAGATATATTAGTATTATTAATCCTTATGCTTATTTTTTGCTTAATATGCCATTCAAATGCTTTTCATTCTATTATTATTTTTTTGATACATGCTTTACATAGGACTTGCTGCAAATTGTTCATCAAACACAACCTTTCTCACAGAATTTTAGAAAAACTTGAAGTTTAGTAGCCTGGAAAACATCAGATAGGCTCCCCCCCTTAGCTCATAAGGGCGGTCCCCTTATTGATAAGGGGGCCAGCCACATAAAAAAGGGGGTCGGCCTATCTGCTCACGGGTTTTACTTTTTCTTTCTGCTTTTTGACCCTTTTTTACTTAGGCTCAGCTATCCTTACCCAGAAAACACGAACATCATTTGGAAATGCTTAAACTAACCTAAATTCATACAACTTCTAAACCATTTTCTTCCAATAAATTGCCTCCTATTTTTCATTACCAATTCATCATCTTCTTCATTCATTATCAACCATTATTACTTCTATGGCATCCACTTCCAAACCTTCTAAAAGACCAAAAATCAACATAATTCCACCAAGACAATTATTCATTGACCTTACTCAAGATGACACTAAAACCCCTTCACCAAAACACCAACTCTCATCTCCAAGTGCACCAAATGCACCTTCAAAGACACCATCAACTAGGGCCACTTCATCATCCTCCATTGCTTCCAAACTTAAATCACCAACTTCTTCAACATCCCCTTCAACCAATGGCTATTTGAAATCATTAATTTCACCTCCTCCAAGAGTACCTCCACCATCTCCAACACAAGAAAGTGAACCCATGGACATTACCCTCACTCTTTCACCAATAACTCCACTTGACATTTAATTAAATACTCCTTCACCTTTAATGCCTTCACCGCCTCTCTTTGGTCATCCTATTTCATAGAACCTACTTGAAGCACATGGAGCAACATACTTGTGTTATATCCACCATCGTACACTCATCTTTGGCTTGAGAGATGAACTTCAATACATGTTTTCCTACATTTAGCACATGCTTTCACAACCTCCACCTCCAAACACACCACTACCATCAATCTCTCCAAACTAAACATACTCCATATTAAGTCACTCATGTTCCAAATAATTTTCATCAAACCTTTTGCAAGCAAGTTCTATGGAATTCTAAGAAAATTAGGACCTTTGTAGCTTTTATTTATGTATGATGTATTATTATGCTTCAAGTATAATATTTAGCCTTAATGTATGCATGTTGTAATATTGTGTTTCATACATAATATTTTATGTTTAATGAATTCACTTATGGTCTTCTAGTAGTTAATTATTTTTGTGATGGTTGACTCCTATATATATAGTTGAGCTTTGTTAATTGTCAAGTATTATAGCCATGCTTGAATATTTTTCCTTTGTCTTTGCTATATGTTAGAAATATTGTTCTTGCTCCTCTAACTTGTTTTTGTAGCAAAGTTATCATAGCTCGATTCATTGGTGTCCTCAAACGAGGGAGAGCCCACATTAAGAGGGAGCGTTTATTCTGTCTGATTCATGCTAATTTATCGACGAAGCCTTTTTTATTCTACAAAAAGGGGGAGAAATTAAATAAAACTCACTAAATACTTGTTTAAAAATAATTTTACATTTAATGAGTTTAGAGTTTGTAATCATCAAAAAGGGGGTTATTGTTGATAGAAATAATGCCTGAAAACGTTATTGATATTTTTTGACTTCGCTGCGTTTTGATAATCATAAAATGTAAAAATGCTATATTTAAAATTAAACGTAAACAAGTAATTAATCGTAAATTTTCATTTCGAATATTAATCACTTAAAGGTATGAATAAATAAATGCTTCATTTTTTTGTGATCAAAGGAATTTATTTTTTCTAAACCTTACATTTTTATAAAATGTAACAAACATTTTTAAACTTATACAAAACATTTTTGGTATTTACAAGAAATGTTTTATTCAAAATAAATATTTTGAATTCAAACTTTCCCCCTAAAGTTGTATAAAACTGATCCAGGAAACACCTCCCCTGGGAAAGACAAAAATGGGAGTGTCCTACTATGGGCGACCTCCTTATAGGTAAGGGCGGCCCCCTTAGTGATAAGGGGGCCGGCCATGGAGCTAAAGGGGCTGACCATGTAAAACGGCCCAGCTCTGCCTATAAATAGTAGACTGTTCCTCACAGATTTTTTACCTTTTGCACTTATTTTCTTTCAGTTTAAAATAAGTTTACATATCTCCTACAATCCTTTGATCATTTAATCTTAAGCTTTTGTTTCCAAGTGATTCAAGCTTAGATCCTCAAGTGCAAGAGAAGAATACTTCTTATCATCAAGTCAAAAAGTATTATAGCTTAGTTGGTGTTTACGTAACATAGTTACGATTGTGTTGTATCTTGTAATTCATTTATATCACTTGTGGTTGTGTGTAATAGTTAGATCGGGTTGATTGTGTTAGTGTTTAGGTGAAGTGGTATCTTATTAGTGTGGTTAGTATTTTAGGCCTCAAAATACAAGTGTGTGGTAGATTGGTTCTAGCTAAGATTAGGACTCGACATTTGGCTTAGTGTCAAAATTGGTGTAAGCTACTTGTGTACAGTTTTCTCCGCCTAAAGGGAGTTTGTTAACATAGTGAAGAGAACTCTCGAGTTGGGTACTCGAGGAGTGGAGCAGGGCGACAAGGAGCTTCGTTACCGAACCACTATAAATCCGTGTGTTATGGTTTGATCTTTCTAACTCTTATCTCTTGTTTTACACATTTACATTATTACTTATTGTCATTTATTTACTTAACTAGATTGTTCATATTGTGTGTACATTGAGATCACATAAAGTCGAATCTAACTTTTTATATATAAACGTCTAATTAATTTAAAAAGCGGTAAACTATTCAACCCTCCTCCCCCTTCTAGTTTCCACACTTTACCTATGCAAGGCCATCTACACAATTCCAGAATATCTACAAGCTACTTCTTTAACAAAGACTTGGAATATCTGATGCATGAAAATACTCAGGAAAAGAAGTACCCATCAGCAATTTACACTCAAGATGGCATCAAAGAAAGCATCAACAAGATATGGAGATCAAGTGAAGTTGCATATAATCAAGATGTTGAACTGGGAATTCATCACTAGCCAGATATGCTCAAATTATTCTATAAGTCAAAATTGGCTTATACATCAAAACATGAAGTGTATCACGAATCCAAGATCATTTCAATCCTAGAGGCTGAGGTTGAAAGGAAATATGAATATGGTTTTATGTCTATGATCAAGGTAAAAAGAGCAAATGGCAAGAGTTATATCTTCAAAGAATCCGATTATAAAGACTTGAGCTTAAGCGACATTAAAGATATGTACATGCTAAAATTCAAGACAAGTTGCATCATCTTTCTGGAGGCATCAAGTATGACATCATGAATTCGCTGCTTGTATACATCAGAAGACTGGTCATCATGAAAAGAGTCAAAGATGTTCAACTTGGTGTGGAAAGATACCAGCAAAAGTTAAACCTGACAAAGCCTGAACTTATATTACCTAAAATCAATGATAAAGTACCTTATACGATGATGAAGTCACCACTTTGATTTTTGTACGAGAGTGCAAAGGGTGGAAACAAACACATGTTGCATAAAGAGGTTTACAAGTTCAGTGATGGAGGTTTGATGAAAATGAGCGATGAATTGTAAATTATGATAAAAGACTTCAAGTTGAAGCACATAGTTGGTTGATTTGAGAAAAGAATATGGTCGAAAGCAGAACAAATTGATGCAAGAATAATGAGAGATGAGATTGAAAGAATATTGTCTTGCAGGAGACAGATGAGGAGGCTCGAGAGCTATGTTGGAGGAAGACCCACGCTACCAGGTATTAGGACATTTGTAAGACCAGAATGACCATCCCATTAAGGGGATTGTTAGAAATGATTGTAATAATAGAAGTGTCGTCATCCTGGTTTATTGGGTCTTAGTTTATTTTGTTTAATTTGTAATAGTTATGTAACGGGCTCGGCCCAAGGCGAGCCCATAGCGTTTTGTAGGACTATTTATACACATCTTTCACTTAGAAGGAGGTAGTTGTTTTCAATACATTAGATGCATTTTCTTTCTTTCTCTCTCTAAAATTCCAAACATCTCTCTCTCTAAAACTCTTATCTTATACATCTTGTTTGATCTCATTTGGTAAATGAAATGATTGTTTAAAGGGTCCCAACAGTGATGTAGTTGGTTTCTTTCATTTTCTTTCTTGCTTGAGTTCAACCTCCCCTCCCCCCTTTGGTGGGATTGCCATATTGTTTTAGCTATTATTCAATTAGTTAAGTCTTATATTTTTCTAATTGTAATTCGTGAGTTAACTAGAATCTTCTAACAGTTTAACTAACAATCATTAAACAATATCGTGAAATAAACTTAATATAATTAATATAATACATTTAATATATTAATTACATCAAATATTGACTAATATTATTAATACAATGCATTTATTATATTAATTACATTAATAATGTAGTCTCTCATTGTATACGTGTGTGACCTCATAGGCTTACGTATCTCTAGCCGTATACACATTTATATGACATGAGCCCTTCCCAATACAACGTCATATATGTTCTATTGAAGGGAGACATGTATTGCCTAATTTAATAAGGATATATGATGTCATGGTTTGGCAGACCCAACTAATAGTATTTTGATGTGTGCTTGTCGTCATATGCCGTTTGTGATCTATGTGTAAGTTACGCTTATAAGTGTGGTAGTTTTTTACGACCTGCGGTTATAAGCTGTGTAACAGCTTTCTATATCTTGTGGTTGTAAGTGTTGATTTTCATAAGTACTATAACCTGTGTTTTTCCTGACAGCGATGATGCTTCAACTTTGTTGTTCTGCAACGAGAAATGGAAGGACGGATGAGTGCGAGGTTTACTCGGATTAGCAACCTCTATGATCGCAGCCCCTTTATGATCGTAGCTTGGGCACGAATTAATCTGAGCCGAATTTCTCATGATGTTAGGAAAAAGGGCCTGATAGCTGGTTGGGAGGCAAAAGTAAGGTGTCTTACCTGTTTTTTATGTTGGATACGTTGTCTATGATACACCGTGCTACGACACATGATATGGAAACTCAAAATGCCGTTACGAATGATGTTTGGACTTAAGGCGAGGAATACTTTTTGATGATAATATTGTACTTATTTGTTATTATACTCTTAAAAATTATTATACGGCTCATCTATTTTATTCGCTTACAAAAAACAACGGATACATATGTATCTTCTTCTTTCGGTTTGAAACAAAAAAAAGACAAAACACATGTTTTAATTGGCAGTGATGATCTTTTGATTTTGTTTTTTTTTGTAGGTCAAAATGAAATGATGGTTGATTGCGATGTTTGGTTAGATTAGTAGCATATGTGATCGTAGGTGGGGCACAAATTAACCCGATCTGACATTCCCATGTTATCAGGAAAAAAAGGCACCTAATAGCAGGTTAGGAAGAGAAAGTCAAGTGTCTTACTCGTGTTATGTGTTAGATATACGGTCGGTAATAAGGCGCATTGTGGCCCATGATACAGAAACTCAAAATTCTGTTGTGGATACTACTCAGACGCAAGGTTAGGAATGCTTTTTGTTAATAATATTGTACTTATTTGTCATTCTGCTTTTAAAAATCATTGTTAGGCTCATTTGTTCTGTTTTCTTATAAAAAATGGCGCATGAAGATATATCTTCTTCTTCCAGTTGGAACCTAAAAAGGATAGACCTGTGTTTTATTTGCCAGTCATGATCTTTTGATTTCGTTGTTCTGCAGCACTAAATGGAACGATATGTAGTTGTGTCATCTGCTCAAAACAACAGCTTCTATGATCGCAGATGGGACATGAATTAATTTAAGCCAAATTTCCCATTAATGTCGGGGAAAAAGGTTGTGTGTTGGTCAGTTTGGGAAAGGGAATTTAAGCGTCTCACCCGTGTTGTCAGATACATGATCTGTAATAAGGCGCGTTACGGCCGACAGTATAGAGCTTGAAAACACAACTACGAATAGTCCTTAGAGTCAAGGCAAGGAATGTTTGTTGTTCATGGTATTGTACTTATTTGTCATTATACTTTCAAACATTATTGTTATGCTCCTTTGTTGTGTTATTTCCCGAAAAAGGCTGATTCAATTTCCTTCTTCCATTTTCTACCGACAAAAAGAATCCAGCTCAGGGACACCATACAAGAGGAGATTAAATGTCAGGATTTTGCATTGTATCCAACACCCAATATGTAAAAAACAGTGTTTTGTATATTGAACTCTAGCTGCTTGATTCCGATATGCGACTACAACTTTTTACTAATTGTTTTAGGGCTAAGCATTATAGACTGCGGATCAGACCGAATCGAGAAACCGAACCAAACATATTTCGGTCATGTCCTTGGTCTACTCTTTTCTTTATTTTTGGTCCTCGGTCCAGTTCAATCCTACGCACAACCGGCTATATTTTCCTTGTTGGACCGAACCGGACCGATGACCCGGACCGACCCGGGTCTGGACCGAATATTTCGGTCTGGTCCTCGGTCAATACTTTTAGACTAATTTGGTTTTCGATCGGTCTGGTCTTAGTCAGGCCGGTCCGGTTTTCGGATAGTGCTCATCCCTAAATTGTTTACTAAATCAAAGTGTGGGAACCGAGAACGTGGCGATAGGTTGAACGGGTCAAACGTTATTACCTTTTGTCTATGACACCCGACAGCGGACCATATCGATCTCCAGGAATTGAGGAAAAAGAATCCAAGTCTCCACATACCATTAAGTTGGATGATTATAATGATGTTAATGGTGGTGACGACCACGTCAATCGTGATTCTAATGAGATTTAAGATAACTTCCTCAAAAAGAAAACGGGATTCATGACAGATTGAAAGAGGTTATAGAGGTGACGATGATGGTGGATATATTTGAGTTGTGCAAAATAAAGCTGGTGCCAATTCTTTTATAGTTGTTCAGATGCATGTTATGCAAAAGCCAATATCGGTGATGAAATGGATCTACAAAAGCCTAAAAAATTACAATATGCAACAAATTTAGCTTAAGAATCATCAGTGGACATAAACCCTAACACCTCCTAGCTACACTTTTGGCTAACTATTATGACATGTCAGGCATGATCAGGTGTCCCTAAAACAATTCCATCTTTAAACGGCTAAATTTAAAACCTCAATTTTCAATACTATCATCAACAAATCAAGTAATAAGTAAGACACTCTCACTTACATGCAACAAATGATTTGCGTTTTAATGTTTTTGCTCTATATCTAATAGTGTGTGTGTGCGTCTAGTTTTTTCCCCTGTATAGACGTCACTTTTTAGCAGGCTAAACGACGTCGTTTGATTTAATGACAATATTAAATGACATCACTCATTCCTAAAACGACTTCGTTTCACCCTTAGACTGCGTCATTTGTTCCAATTTCAGTCTTAAACGGTCCAACCCAAGCCTCAAACGGCGTCGTTTTTGCAAGCAAAAAACACAGCGTTTTGGCATTAAACGTTGTCGTTTTGCCTTACTATTGTTGAAAAAGGGTTATATAATATAGATAGTTAATTTTAAACAAGATTAACCTAAACATCATGTCGGTTAAAAAAAGTCAAATGCTTCGTGCAACAAAAATTTATACAAAATATTAATCGATATTAACAAATAATGAATAAATTATGTAAAAACCCGTGCGTGCACATATATTACAGCTATATAAGTATTAAACTTTAACATAATCTTATAAAATAGGAGGTGATTTGTGCATCATTTTTTTTACCATACACCACTAAGCATGCATCACCGGTGTTGTTATTGACAAAGGAAAATAGGTTCTAATCTTTTATCTCCAAATTTCAGCTGGAAATAAGTTAAGATCATTGTTACATCCTCTTACACTTGCTCATCCTCCTACCCCGTTAAAGTATTACACGTGTTTTCCGCTTATTATCTCTCTTTGTCTAAACCATCAAAATTTTTACAATGCAAGATATTGTTAGTAGAAAAATAGGCAAGAATTTATAGTATGAACAAATATCATTTTTCATAAGTTAAATATAAAAGCATGGTAATTTGTTTCTTTTGAAACAACATCTATTTTATTATATTATAAAACCGTACAATCAGCAGGATTGTCGATCTGCAACCCGTTGCCCAACCCGCATACCTGGAACCGACCCGATCCACTAACACACATACAACACATATTAATATCCACCTTCGACCCATACCCGATCCATCAACACACAAAACATATATTTTGGTACCCGATCCAGCAACACACCCAACACCCGATCCACCAACCGGTCATAAAACCCAGTTAACCCACCACAAACACATACCCACCCCCTTCTCTCTCGATGTTTCTCACCCTCTCTAGAAACAGATCTCACCCTCTCTCTATATCTCTCGATCTCTCTCTAAAAATGAAATCAAAAGCACTCTTCGATGTCGCCGACCTCTTCGTTGCCGTCGTTCATGGTGTGTGGCGTTGGTGGTCGGTTGGCGACGTTGATGACTTTAGATGGGTGGTTTGTTTTGTGTGTGAATAGATTTGTTGGGGATTTGCTTGGTGGTTTCACAGGTTTTTTGGCTTGGGTTAGAATCTTATATCACCGGATGTGTGTCGAATTGAGTTATAATCTCTATCGGAAAGGTATATTCAGAAGATTTAATTTTCAGTTGTTAGGGTAAATTATTGGTGTTGCATTGTGTGAAGATTTAATTTGTGTTTTCTGTTGTTTGTTACTTTTATATAATTTGGGTGATGATGAGATTTGTGTGTCGAAACCTGTATCTTGACGGGGCGGCCATGTGGTTGCAGCCATGGCGGGTTTTCAGTACCACTTCCATACTCGCAGGGCGTGGTTATTATCAGAGGTTTATATGCACATGGTGTCGATGTGTTTGATGTGGTTTTGAATTGCTTAGCTTGGTTAAGGAGGTGGAAGAAGCCTCACTTAGGTTTGTTGTATCAGTGATGTTTGATTTTGGTATACTCAATGTGTGCTTATTTTGGTTTCATGAATATGGATTGTTTAATTTTTTTGATAATGTTAGAGTGAATTGTTTTCTGTTATTACATTGTGTCTATCTGTTGTTGTTAACTGTGTTGTGTGTTGGTACCTACTTGACCCAGATTAAAAGTTATTTCACTCAATGACTAGAAGTAAACTGTTGACTGAGCCTCCCAAAGTAAACTGTTGTTGTAGCAGCTTAGAGGCAATGATGACTAGAATCTGCATTTGTGTTTTTCAGGAGCACGATTTACAGACACCCATATCTTGGCTCGACATCCACACTTAGGTTGTGGTTGCAGTCATGGCACGTGTTTCGTGTTATTCCCTGATGACATCAAATAACGTCTATTTTATAGCACCATTTATCTCATGTTATTAACCCATTTTGTATAGTTATTGCAAAGAATTGTTACTTAATCGTTTATATTTGAGAATTGCAGTAATTATGGAGTAATTGGTGAAAGATAGCAAAA
>BQNB010034803.1:18008-51343 GCA_026074375.1 Tanacetum coccineum
CAAGTGAGGTTGAAAAAGATAATGTTGAGGTTAATCATGAAGTTTTCAAAAGTAATAATGAAAATGTTTTGGGGATTCATGATGATAAGGAAGAGGAAATTGCCTTCCTAGATGGTTTACTTGAAGATGAAAATTTCTTTGAAATGAATGATAAAAAGGTTGAATCTTTTGAAAGAAAAACAAAAGAAGATTTTGAAACAAAAGTTGAACCTGAGAAAAAGAAAGAGTTACAAGTTTTTCATCCCGACATTGAAATACTTGACCATTTGGAGACTACCTCTTATGTCGGGAGTGATTATGTGTTTTATGAGGATTTTAATCTTGTGGATATGATATTCCCCATGAACATTCAGGGAAAGATTTTTGATCCGGGGATAACATTTCATGGGAAATCTTTTGAAAAGGATGTTTTTAATGACAAGAGTTCAAAAGAGTTAGCTCCATCTAAAGCTCTTTTGACTCTTGATGTTTTTGACCCTCTCCACCCACCCTTAATGGACTTTCATGTTACTAAAGCATTTTTCGGGTTCAAATTTTCAATCTTGAAATTCATTTCTAAAAAGTTTGTTGAACCCGGAATCAAAAATGTTTTGGTATATCTTTCATTCCTAGTTTGGGGAGGTTTTCACCTCTTGGATTTTCTTCACCATTGCTATTATCCACCATAAGAAAACCTAGTTTGGGGAAAGAGTCAAGCGAAGGGGACTCTATAATAAACAAGCGCTTCGTGGGAGGCACCCCATGCTTATCCTTTTATTTTTCCTTTTCAATCATTTTCTATTTTCTTTGCTTCCCCAAGGGTCACTATTAATTCAGGGGCAGTATAGCTTGTACTCGGTAACAATCAACTAGCAGTTTTAGAGATATTTTTGTGCTAACAATGTAATAAAAGAAGAGAGGAAGATTGTCTTTTCGTCTCTTGTCTGGCTTGTTTGTGATTTTTGTTTCTAGTTTTCCCGATTTGGAAGCTTTTTGGTCATTTTCAATGGTAAGGATAAAGGCATTTTCCTACATTTCCATCGATGATCTCCAATCTTCTCTTCATAAATGGAAAATTCTAATCTATCTTTCCTTGTTCTTTGTCGAAACTAATCATCTATTCTTTTGGCGAATGGTCCATTAGATTTTTTTGTTTAAAAGTTTCCTTTTGACCATTATTTTTAAACTTTGAGGACATAAGTTTCATTTTGTTTGGGGAAGGTATCTTCGATAATTGACTTGCATTAACGCAACCTTGTTTGAATCTTTTTGAATTAACTTTTTGTGAAAAAAGTGAGAAATTTTTAAATGTTTGATTACAAGAAATGCTTTTAAAAGTAGCTTAGTTTGGGAAAAAACACCACTCTTTTGGTTGATCCGTTGGGGAGATCATAGGATTGTTAATTTTGACTGACCGGGTGATAATTTGAAAAATGACCCTAGCTAGTTTCTTTAACCTACTTTTGTTGGGCCAAGCTTTCACAAATTCCTAGTGCTTTGAAATTTTAATATGTGATGAACAAGAAATGATGTACGTTTAAATATATGTTGTATTTGCACTTAAGCAAGTTTTTTGGAAAACCTTAAAGCTTATATGGAATGATTTTGTGTCTTTTCTCCTAAGCTCTGAATACACTTAATCATAAGTGGTCTTTTTAATTTAGCTAAGTCAACACAATGTCTTTAGAAAAAGTCTTACATTTTGAAAAAAGTATTCATTTTAATATGTAAGTAAGGATTTTTGCGTTTCATATTTTAAGTTGATTTTCTAAAATGTCAATTTTTCCTTTCATCAAAAAGATAATTTATAAAATAGAATGCCAAGGAAGCATTTCTAATGCAAAGCATTATTTTCGTGCCAATGAAAGCATTCGAAAAAAAATAGAATAATCAAATGTATATGTAGTTTTTAATCGTTGGGTATCCCATTTGAGAGAACGACTCGGATGGGGGTCGCACTAACGGAATAATACTTGTACGTAGGATAAGGTTCGTAGGCATTCATCACTAGGGAGCGCGGCCTAGGTGATGATTGCAACTAAGGGACTTTGGATTCTAGGCTTTGTAGGAAAAGGTGTTGTCGCGATAACTCACAAACGTTAGCAGCGGAGTGGGGGTTCGAACTAAGAACACCGGTTGTTGTTGCGATTTCTATTTGGGAGAAAGGCTAAGTAGGGGTTTCGAACTATGAACAACTTTACATTTTTGAAAGAAATAAAATAATTATTAGTATATGAAAAATAAAAAGAATGGTTAAAAATTTTCATTTTCTATCAAGTTCAATTTATAGTTTTGTTTCTAATCTTCTTTTAGCTTTGAGTCCGAGATTTATCTATGTTATTAAAATTTTGAGCTCATAAGGCTTATTTGTAAAGCTTAGATGGATTTCAACTATAAAGATAAATTGATCTATGGTTGGAGTTAAAAGAGTGCACAATCGTAACTCATTATTTTATTCGGTGAGGGAAAGTTCACAAGTTGTAAGATATAAGACGCTTAATCATTTTAGGACTTATATTGACAATGATCTTGTTTATTAGCTTTGTTTTAGTCTAGTGAAAAAGTCAAGGATGACGAATTTTCATCTTGTGTGCTCTATTAATCGGGGCGTTGCCTATTTCGATGAGCTCCTAATAGTTGCAAACTTTGCAATGATGCCAATTAAGGTGTTTCCAAAGGAGAATAAATGTTGAGAAAAGTGAAAGTTGATTTTAAAAAGGTGATTCATAAAAGGTTTCTAAACAAGGGCATTTTGGAAACTTCTTAGTTTACAAAGTGTACAATTGATAACATTGCGTGAGGACACCAGGCAATCCTTTAGTTTGGGGAATTTGATATTGGTTAATTATGTAATAGAAGATGAAACCCGGGATTTTGCAAAATAAAAGCCAATATAATGCCAAAAAGAATAGAAATGTGTAACTTTTGTGTCCAATTGTGCATGGAAAGGATTGAAAGACAATAAAGAAGCAATACAAAAACGAGCAAAAATCGACAAGAAATGGGATTAAATGACAAAGAGTCAAGAGAAGAAGTGAGAATCCAGCCAGAAATACACAGCGGATCAGCCCGGGACACAGTCAAAACACTGCAAGAAATGAAGGCAAATTGAAGCCAAGGACTAAAGTGACATGCCTTCAAAGTTTAAAAGTCATCTTGGAGTTATAAGTTTCAAGGACTTAATTTGCAATTGTGGAAAACGTTGTTTAGTAAGAAGAAAAGGAAGAATGAAAGAACAAGGATGGGTATTTGCACAACTCCAAACTGTCTATAACTAAGAAGGTGCGGAAGCAATGAAAGAGAGGACGAGTTCTGCTCCATCTCTCAAATTTCAAACATACCTCCCGATTATATCTCAATGCTAACTCATATCAACCGTAATTTCCGCCCAAAAATTTCATAAACCAATCCCGGTTTTTCCCACACCCCGCTCCCTTTTCTCTTATAAAACCTCTTCATACACCTTCACCAATCACAATAAAACACGTGGCAAGCCCTCATTGGCCAGGACACCTCACCAAACCCATCAAACGGCCACAATTCGACTTCAAAAGATCAAGGGCTAGGATTTAAAGGAATCCTCTAGAAATCTTTCCCTTCTCTTCATCATTTCTCATATAAATTAGCACCTTAGGGATCATTTTTATGGATTTTGTTTTTAGTTTTAATTTTCTGTTTTGTATTTTTCTTCCAATTAAGCATTTTACTTTCAAGTTTGTTAAAACAGCTTAAAACACTTGTACTGTCCTCATTTCTACTTGTACTTCATTATTTTGAGCAATATATTTCAGTTTTCAAGTACCTTGCTCTTTGATTTCAAATTTGAATCAATTTTACATCATTAAGCTTTCAATAAGCTCATGTGAGCTTATTACTTTTCATAAGCTCAAATTTAGCTTATAACCTGTTTTTAGTGAATCATTCATTTGTTCTCATCATTTTACATTCATCATGTTCATTTGAGTTCATTTGATCATGCATTGGAAGCTTATGAAGTAATAAGCTGAAAATAGCTTATTGAGCTATTTGCTCTTTGGTTTAGAGGCTTTGGAGCCATTTAGGTGCTTAAATTGAGCCACTCACTCTACAAGAGTGGCTCTTGTGGCTGAGACTACATAACTTTCAGGTTCTCTTCTCTTAGATTCATTTTAGCTTAAATTTGAGCTTCTACATTAGCTTATTTCTAATCAAAGTTAGCTTTAATTTTCTTCATGATCATAATTGTTGAGGTTTGTGTTAAGCTGTTTTAAGTTTCATTAGAATAGAATTTGGATAATCCATTTTCTTTTGTCCATAAGTTGGCATAATTCTATAGAGTAAGTGCTTATTTTCTAAATAAGCCATGTTTTTATTGTTCACATTAGCTTAAGTTAGGTTTAAAATTAGATATGATTTAGGATACTAGTTTAAGATGTTCTAGTTTTAAAATACATTTAAGCTTACATATAGTTTGGACGTTTCATTATAGGGGGTGTTTGGTTTAGCTTTCTTTGACTCTTAAGTCAAAGATACACTGTCAAACCTTTTTGCATACATGTATTAGGTTTCAATATCAATGTTTAAACAGGATTTAGAAGTTAGCTTTTAGAAATTAAAAGTTTAGAGTGCTATAATCTTTACTTTACACCAGGGTAGTTATTCACTGTTAGCAACTTAAGATTTTAGGATTTTATAAGCATTTAGGATTCATACTTAGTTAAATCATAGATAAATGAATTTAGTTACCTGTTAGAATGTCCATTTTGAAGAGTAGATTACATTTGATCCTAATGTCAAATGCAACAGCAACAACCAACAGCTTCATAAACACTTAACACTCTTTTTCATCTAATATTTCTTGTATTCCTTGTGGAAGCTTTGCTTATTTTTCTATAGAATCCTTTAGTATACATCCTAATCTTTACATAGCATCTTTTGTTTTTAATGTTCATCAAGTATTAAGCTCATTATAAGCAAAAATCCAAAAAGCTTAGTTAATAAGCACTTTCTGTAACAGCAACTAAATTGCTTAATTTCTAGCTTATTCTCTTGTTAAAAGTAGAAAGTACCTTCATTAAAGTTGTCAAGAATAAGCTACTTTACAAGTTTGTAGTTTTGAGTTTTGGCTGAAAATCACTTTTTAAATAAGCAAAATAAGCCAAATTCGTAGGGTCTGTTTGGTAGTTATCTCATAGTTAAGGGGCACCCGTTTCTTCTTTAGTGTAAATTTCCCCTACTTACCCCGCCTACCTTGTTCTTTCCTTTATTGCACTATCTACCCTGTCTTTCTTAGAATTATAAATAGATTTTAATATTTTATAATTGTTTATAAAAATTAGGTTTAGGTTTTAATAAATCAAATTAGTGTTTAATAGTTTGATAAAAATTAGGGCTTTCCTATCCATTTGATTTCTGCACCAGTTTAGTTTCTTAAAACCAATTTTCTTTATTTTTCCCATTAAATTTGTATTTTCTAGAAATTAAAATAGAATTTAGTTAATTTCTTTTTCTTATAAAAATCATAAAAAAATAGAAAAATAGTTGAAAAATTAAAATTCTTTTTGCATTAATTTTCATTTTAAATCTAGTATTTTTGAAAAATAAAAGAAAAATTTTAGTGTTAATTTTTAGAAAAGTTATTTTTGTTTAATTCATTAAATCTTTGTAGAAAATCATTAAAAAATTCAAAATAATACATTAAAAAATTCTAATTCTTTTTCCTAAAATTTTTATTTTAAATTTGTGATTTTTAGGTATAAAATTTGTTAAAAGTTGTGTTTTAGATTTTAAATTTCAGTTTTAGCTCGCGTTTAATACGTTTTGTGCATTTAAATTTTGTGCTAGTTTATTGTTTTTCAATTCATGCTATTATATTTCGTAGTGTAATCAACAAATCAAAAGTTCCCTTTATTATTCTTAGCTCAATCCGGAATATGCCAAATTCTCATTCACGATTTCGTTGGAAACGGACCTGAAGGATAGTACTTCACGGATAAAAAAATATACGAATTGTTAGTTTTTTTTGTGAGATTTTTACCTGTTATCTTATCTTGGTTGTAGAAGTATTTTTGGAAAGATATTCTTACGAGAGTAATACTTATATACGATATTTAAATTTGACTACAACCATGGACTCCACAAGATTCATTCATTCTCACAGTGATAATATTCCTAATCTTGTGGACCGCTCCTGAGTCACTGTTTATTTCCTTCTGTTGTAGGATTCCATCATAATCTTCATGTTCCCTAAAGAATTAATTCAAATCATTTATATGTAACTTCTATGTACTGCTCCTTATCAAGTCAATACAAATTAAATACATCTTGCTATCAAAGATATGGAAGTACCTCCATGAGATTGTTGAATGCCATGGTTATTCCCATTGGCTTTGTAGTTAACAGATAATCTCCATCTAGTGATGAAACCTATGTTCAATCTTGAAATAACTGATTTCTTCTCCATTATCTCATTATCTAAAGGCTATCTCAAATGTAACAATCATTTAGCTTTTTTTATGTTCATTTAATCACTGTCCAACTTCTATTTGAGATCTTTTATTTTTCCTTGCAATCTTTTTGATATGACACCCTTTCTTTTCTTAATACCTTCTTTCTTTATTTCCTCTCTTTCAACTCTCTTCATTTTAGAAGAATCAATCTTTTTTTCATTCATCTTTTTGATCAGTCTTTCTTCTCCAGAGACCCAAAAATAGAATGAATCTTCATCTGACCTTTTAATCTTTTCATACAGAGCTTGTATTTCCTCAAACTTCTTGGTTTTCAAATTAGAATGCTTGAAGTTTCCTACATGCTTCAAGTAGGTCATCATTTGATTTCTCAGTTGATTCTTTGTAGGTGGTATGTTCCTTCATAGCTTTTGTCTTTGTGAGCAAAGGGAATTTTCTTTGAGAGGACAATTGGTGTCATGAAGAAATTTTGCTCTTTCTTCTATTGTGAATTGACTCTCTTTCTTTTCTTGAAGTTTTTCAGCAAGAAGCCTATCAGCCTCAATTATTGCCCTTTATGTCATCTAATTTTCTTATGAGGCATCATTGTAGCTTCTTCTTTAGCTAATCTTTTGTCTTTCCTTCTTCACCTTCCCATTCTTCTTGTACCTTCTAGCATTTTATTCATCACTAGCAAGCATGGCTTTTAAACTTCTTTTTCAGCTTCAGTATTACCATTAAGATCACTTTCTGGATCATCTTCTCTTCAAATTTTTTTTGTCCCTTTGTCTTTTAGATCAATCTTTGGAAGAGGGCTTTTATGTCAATAAGATCTAGTTGAAGTGGCCTAGGTCTCTCAAGTTCTTCAATATCCTTTAAAACTTCTACTCCTTTCTCTTGAAACTGTTTGGGCTTGGCTCGTGTTGAGTAGAACTGAGCTATTGTTTCATCATCTCCAAATATTATAGAAGTAGGTGTTTGAGTAGTTTGAGTAGCCCTTCCTTCTTCAGTTTGATCATCAATACTTTGATCTGTTCTATCGGTAATATCTTTCTCCTGTGTTCGGGAATACTAACTTTGATACGTTAGTTGCTAACTACTTGGTCTGTAGTTCCAGTATAACTTTTTCCTTGTCAGTACTAACTTTTTGTTGAGCAGTACTAAGTACATCTTCAGTACTAAGTACATCTTCAGTACTAAGTACATCTTCAGTACTAAGTACATCTTCAGTATTCTCCTTCTCTTCATCCACTACATCTCTTGTCCTCCCCACATCTTGAGCATCTTCAGTCTCCATATATCAATGTATCTTCAGGATTCATCTAATATGGATCTCTATGGACTGATGGTTCAGCTTTGGCAGATTCCTCCCTGTTGGATACATACTCCTTTTGCATCCAGTTTTTCTTTAAGGATCTCTTCCCTGCCAATCTTTGCTTCAATGAGACACTTTTCATTCTTATGCTCTGGGTGGGTGATAACGGTTTGGGCTTGCTTCTTATGCTTCTTGAACTGTGGCCTTCGGGGATGTTGAATTTCCTTTGGCTTGACTTGTAACCTGTGTACACTAATTAGATACAAAATCATAGATACACTTTGGGAGTGTATTGTCTCCTCATTCCCTGAAGGGATTTAATACTGGGATGATGACCTCCATGATTACACCCGAATTCCTGGAAGAGAATCAGGAATAGTAGTAGAAGGTGAAGGTCTAGGGGATGGGTCAAATTAAGGGTCAACAGTTGCTTCACTTGGGTGAGGAGGAGAGGGTGTAGTTGTGCTTCAGATGGTCTTTCTGAAGGGACACCCTCATCCTTAGTTGGTTGTACCAATATAGAAGCAAATAAAGGTGTGACTTTCCCTGAAAAATATTTACCCTTTTTAACCATAAAGGAAAAAACTTTACTTGTTAAAGCATTTACAGTAAAATGATCTAAAGGAACAGGTACATTCTTAGCTTTTTATTAAAAGATTGAATGAAACGTGGGTACATTACAAACTTCTTCTTTGCATATTAAATGCTCTAAGCATACCATCAAAAATTATTGAAAATTATATTTTTTGTTTAGATGTTTAAGCAAATTATAGCAATGGCTATGTTAGTGGAATTGATCCAAAGAGGTGCTGTTTGACAACTATTACTAATGTGATTCATTGTATGAAATAAAAATCCTCCATTAGGGTGGAAAACAAAGCTTTGTTAATGTTACACAGTCTAATTCCCCCTCTGAACCCAATATGCTGTATAACTTCTATATATTCTGATTAGGTGAGTGTGTCTATCCCTATCAGCTTCATCAAAAAGAAGATAGATAACTTTGATTCGATGCTTCAGAGATAGGACACGGGACTTGCCTGCTACTTTTGTAGTTATGTGATAAAACAGTGGTTGATTATTTTGGACTTTTGTAGTCGTCCAAAAACTATTCAACAAATGTAGTAGAAACTACGGACTTACAGTGAGAAAGCATGAATGAATGGAAGTTGGTGTAAGAAAATAATGATCTCATTGGAAATCGACATTCATCAGTCTTCTCTAAAATATAGCGACAATATTGGCTTAGGGCTCGATTCAAGAACCGCATTATTTGCGAATGAGTGATCGTCGGTGAGAGTGAATTAGGCTTGTAGAAATGAAAGTATTTGAGAGTGATTACGTAAGTGAAGTGTGCAATTGAGATGGGTTTATATAGGTTTAGGAAACCTAACATCAAGGAAACCATTTCAATTTACACTTTATACCCTTGGCGGTATTTTTCTTCAACGTCTCTATAGCGGTACTAACTTTACCCAACGGCACTAACTCTGCACTGTTAGTACTAACGGTTGCCAACCAAAGAATGAACAATTTAGGTAACAGCAGTGCTTCAGTACCATCCAAAACTCTTCCCAATGACTCTCTAAATCCCAATGAACTTCTTGAAATGCAGCACTGATGGTTAAAATGTTTCTTCACACTAAACACTTCATACAAACTGTACAACACATCATATTGTCTCCTTTTAACTAATGCAGCTTATGGATTTATCATCCCAATAGATACAACCAAGAACTGGAACCTGCTAAGTTTCTTCTCATAAGCATCCCTTATGAAGTGGTGCCTAATAGCAATATGCTTTGTTTTGGAATGATATACTGGATTCTTTACAATGCATATTGTGCTTTCATTATCAATGTAGATCTTTGTGTTCATGAAATTGAACCCATAGTCTAACATTTGATTTTGAATCTACAAAACTTACCCACAACAACTTGCAGCAGCAACATATTCTGCCTTTGTAGTAAAAGTAGCCACAATGGTCTGCTTTTTGCATTGCCAAGAAATAAGTCTCCTGCCAAGAAATTGACAACCTCCTATTGTGGATTTCCTGTCAAGATTTGCTCCAGCATAATCACTATCTAAGTAGGCTTCCAGGTCAAATGAGGACACTCTAGGATACCAAAGGCCCAGTTTGGGTTTGCCCTTTAGATACCTAAAGATTCTCTTAACAACACTTAGATGGGAAGTCTTTGGATTGACCTGAAACCTAGAACAAGCACAAACTGCAAACATAATATCAGGCCTAGAAGCAGTCAAGTACATTAAAGAACCAATCATGGATCTATAAAGATGTACATCCACATCACTAGCTTCCTCATCCTTGACTAAAGGCTTCTGGGTCTCAATTGGTGTACTAGCAGTCTTAACACTGACAAAATCAAACTTCTTCAGGATTTCTGCAACATACTTATCCTGACTTATAAAGATACCATCTTCTTTCTGTTTGACTTATAATCCAAGAAAGAAGGTGAGCTCTCCCATAGAACTCATATGAAATCTACTCTTCATTAATGCCTCAAATTCATTACACCAAGATTTCTTTGTAGAACTAAATATTATATCATCCACATAAACTTGTACTAGAATGATATCATGTTTGTCCTTCTTAATGAAAAGAGTCTTGTCAATAGTTCCTCTTTTGTATCCATTCTTCAACAAGAAAGTAGATAAAGTAGTATACCAGGCAAGTAGCATACCGGCTCTAGGAGCTTGGTGTAAACCTTAGAGAGGCTTTCACTACTTGTAGCATTTCTTAGGATAATTAGGATTCTACAAAAACCTGAAGGTTGAGACAATCAATAGACTCCTCATTAATGTAGCCTTACAGGAGGCACTTTTCACATCCATCTGATAGAATATGAATCCCATGTAAGAAGAAGGCTATTAAGATCCTAATGCTTCAATCTCTAGCCAAATTAGACAAAATCTAATCATTAATATATCCCTCCTCTTTTTCCTATGTCCTTGACAACCAACTTGCCTTATTTCTAACCACAACACCTTTTTCATCCTTCTTATTCTTATAAACCCATTTTGTCCCAATTACCTTCTTCCTAAAAGGCAAGTCAACTAGAATCTAAACTTTTTGAATCTTGAATTGTTTTACTAGCAGTTCTTCCTGCATTGCATCAAACACCAACTTTCATCTTCAAGTGCTTCAGATATCTTTTTGGTTATTTTGAGACATAAAAACAAGCAAATAAACAATGCTGGGTGTCCTTATGATATTTCTCCTTTGCTTGGGAATATATCTTACAAAGCATGGGCTCCAGACACTTTTGGTCACTTTGCTCCTTGTTTGAATGCTGATTTTGGATCTCCCAAGAATTGGTGAAGGATTAATAGAGTTAATCCTTGTTGTGGGGAATAGGACTGACATTCACAATAGTTTCTAAATTTGTAAAGTCAGCCACTGCACCCTCATCATCATATGATGCATGGTTAAAAATACCATTAGTAGGATTTTATAAATATTCCTTAGGCGGTATTTCTGAATCATCTTGGTCAGTATTGGTTAGATCAGTGAAGGATAGTCCACCATAAGGACTGGCAGTACTAACTGGTGTGCTAGCAGTATTAACTATGTTAGTACTGCTAGCTTTAGCAGCTCCTGCTTGAAGAAGCAAATCCTCAGTATCTTGGGCAAACTCCTTCCTGAGAGCTTCAGCTGCATCATTAGCATCATGTTCTTGTCTTTTAAGTCTTTCAAGCTCATCCAAAAAGACTTGATCCTCCTTATCTACTGGCTTCTCATCTGTTTGAAATCGGATGTTTGTTAGGTTTCTTCACCTCATTCATTGCTTTGAGCTTTTGGATATTGAAGTATAAGAAGGACCATACTTGGCAGTACATTGTAGTCCTGAGCAGATTCAGCTTCTATTTCAGAATCACCTGCATCAATATTATCTTCTGTACCTACATTATGATTAGCTTCTTTTGGACCTGCATGTTTGTTAGCTTGATTCTCTGATCTCACAGGTTGATAATTCATTGAATCAGTTAAATAATCAAGATCAAACAGCCAAGTTGGTCCTTTCCCTGCAACATTTGGTTTATTTTCTAAAAAGGTTATGTGTAGGTTTTCTTCAACTCTCTTGGTTTCTAAATTATATACCCTAAAAGCCTTGCTTTGTAGAGAATACCCTACTAAAAACCCTTCATCTGATTTCCCATCAAACTTGCCCAGGTGGTCAATGGTATTCAAGATGGTCACATGGCACCCAAAAGGTCTTATATAGCTTATGATTGGTATTTTACCAGTTATAAGTTCATAAGGTGTCTTATTTTGAGGCTTGGTCACTAATACCCTATTAAGGACATAACAAGCAGTACTAACTGCTTCAGCCCAAAAAGTGTTAGGTAAAAATGAATCTGCTAGCATAGTTCTAGCAGCCTCAATAAGGGTCCTGTTCTTTCTTTCAGCAACTCCATTTTGTTGTGGAGTTCTGGCATTACTGTATTCCCTCTTGATCCCTTTTGACCCACAGAATTCAATAAAATCCCTGTTCTTAAATTCTGTACCATTATCACATCTAATAGTTTTAACTTTTTGATTTAATTGGTTCTCAATTTGTCTTATAAAGTCCTTAAGGATTCCACTAGTTTCATCCTTAGTTCTTAAGAAGAACACCCAACTAAACCTGCTAAAATCATCAGTGATAACCAGGCAATAAGTCTTATGGTTTAAGCTCCTTACAGATGTAGGTCCAAATAAATCCATATGCAGAAGCTGTAAGGGCTGACTAATAGAGCTCACTGATTTGGCCTTACAGGAGGCCTTGTGTTGCTTTCCTTTCTGACAAGCAACACAAGTGTGGTCATTTTGAAAAATCTTTGAAGGTAAACCTCTTACAAGGTTTCCCTTCACAAGTTTGTTTAAGTTTTTAAAGTTAACATGACCCAACCTCCTATGCCATTTGTTAGATTCATCAATTGTGGCCTTTGCAATTAAACAGGCTAAACCTCCAGAAGGAACAATGTTCTCTAAATTGAAACTGTACATATTGTTTTGTCTAGGGATTCTAAGTAATACTTGATTTTCATCAGGTAACTTAAATTCAGGAGACAAAACAAGACATTCAGTGTCAGTGAATAGAACCTTGTTCTTCTTGTCACACATCTGTGACACAGAAAAGAGATTGAAATGCTGTAGTTCTTTCACAAAGCACACATCCTCAAAATCTAACTTTCCTGTTTTTATTTTACCTTTACCAGTTATGTAACCTTTACTTCCTCCAAAAGCAACAGGGCCACCATTAAAGTCTTGATATTCAGTAAGGTAGGCCTTGTTTCCAGTCATGTGCCTGGAACATCCACTATCAACAATCCCTTTGTTCTGTAAAGCTCTATGTGGATAATCCTGCACATTAAATAAAAGAGATTAGATTCTCTTAGGGACCCAAGCCTGTTTGGGCTTGAGTCTGCCTAGTGGATCTTTGAAAGTAGCACAATTTCTAGGACTTGATCCACCATTGTATTTGGAGACTTTGTGCCAGTAATGTCTTTTTGGTCTCCAACTACAACCTGCTAAGGGCTTAACAGCAGTTTCCCTTTTTCCCTTAACAGCACTTACTGCATTTACCTCAGCAGTATTAACCTTTTGTTTTGAAAAATTTGTTCTAAGTGTTGTTGTTCTATTAAATGACTTTCTAAAAGGTGAAACAGATTTATGAAAGCCAGCTTTTGGTTTAGCATTATTCACAATAGGCTTAACAGTATTAACTTTCCTATCAGCATTAATTTGTACTGCCTGACTGTTAAAATTATGGCTAACAGTATTAACTGTGTTAGTACCGCTAGTTTTAGCAGTATTGACTGGAATCTTTCCAGTTCTAGTTTGTACTGTTGTTGGAACAAATTGGTTTTGATGATTCATTCTTTGCACATTATTCCATACTGGCCTAATCTCCCTTTGACTAGACCCCTTACTCATCCCATTGTTTAATTCAGCTTGTTTAGCCATCCTTTTCTCATGAAAATCACAATCTCTAATAAGATGGCTAAAACTTCCACATACAAAACATGCCTTTTTGGTATACCCAAACCTAGTTTTTTAGACATTAAACCACTACAATCCTTTTTGTTAGGTTTAGGACTCTGACTACATGTGTTTTGTTCTATAACAGTTTGCCTAGGAGTTTTTACATGCTTATCATATAAAAAAGCAAAACTAAGGTAATTCCTATCTTTTATGGTAGAGACCCTTGCTCATCTTCACTATCTGATTCATACTCCGCAATGATAGGAGCATCAGACCAAACTTTAGGTTCACCTTACTACTTTAGGTTCATTGATAACTGGTTTCAGGCATAGATCCATGTGTTTCTCACTACATTGGATTCACAAGATTAAAGTCCACTGCTTCATCATCATATTCACTAGTTTAAGATTGCTTCGACCATATGTAAATGTGAAGTCATCTATGGCTTTATCAGTCCAGAAGGGATGTCGATCCTTGTCATTTGGAGGAGGAACTGCATGCATCTCCACTGCATATCTATCATTCACAGACAACTCTATGCTCACTTTTCTACTGACAAACACACTTGGAGAAACTTCATTTTCATAACTTAAACCATTTTATTCATTTGATCACCCAAACCATGCCCATCCCCCCCCCCTCCCCCCACCCCCCCCCCACCCACCCCCCCCCCCCCACCTTATCCTTAGCACTCATCTGACTATTTAGCAAAATATTAAGATTTTTAGAAGAGTTGTGCCATTTTTCTACTTTAGCTTTTAAATCTTCTTTTTCTTTTTCAGCTTCTGCCGATAGTTTCTTATGGTATGTAAGGATATCAGTTTTATCATCTAAGTCAATTTTCATAAACCTTATCTTTTCCTCATACCAAAGTTGACTTTGTTTATGAGCAACTAATTGTGCTTCAACTTTCTTTAAAGCTTGAGTATATGCCTGTATTTCTATACTGGCATCTCTAAGTTGTTCCTTCTGTTCATCATACAATTTTTTAAGTTTAGCATAAGACTCTTTATACTCTTTGGAACAAGAAGTTACCTCTGTGTCTGAGCCTGAACTGCTGCAAGCCATCAAAGCATAGTTCTCTTGTTCATCTTTTGAGTGACTGGTCCAATCAACACCTTCTCCATCAAGAGTCACCAAAGCTTTAGAGTCCTCCTGTTTACCATATCTTCTCCCATTTTCTTTATCCTTATTCCCAGTGTTACAAGTATCTCTCCTCCTACTATCTTGATTCCCCTTGGATTTGCACTCTCTAGCAAAATGCCCTGTCTTGTGACAACTATAGCACTTGACTTTGGTTTTATCAAAACCAACCGGTTCCTTGACATCAAACTGTAACTTTCTACCTGTCTTTTTGTAGAACTTTTTCATTCTTATGGAAATCATGGCTACCTGCCATTTCAAGTCTATTTCTTCTAAATCAAACTCATCAAGCTGTTCCAGATCCTCATGATCCAATTGTGGACAAGTGGATTGATTTGCAAGTAAGGAGTATGATGAAGTATGTTCATATTATGAGTTATGACTAGAAGAGTTAGAAACACCATAAGCGGTACTAACATAATTAGTACTGCTAGTGTTCTCTAAACGACTGCCACATTTATGTATGCTAGAGGATATCATAGACCTTTAACATCAACTCAAAGACTCTAAGATTATTATAACAGATCCTGCAAAACTAGACAAGCCACTACCTGTCTTGTTTCCCGCATGAATAAGGAAACTTGGACCAGGCAGAAGGTAAGACCTAAGGAATTTTTTGATTGTATCTTCATTGAACGCCGAACCATGAAACTCTAGTGACTCAAAGGACCCTTTTGGAAACATCATAGCCTTTATGTAGCCCTTCTGAGTTTGATACAGAGAAGCCTTCAAACTGTTGCTTTAGTATATACTTTTGCATCTTCTTTGATTCATCATTTCCACCAAATCTAGATTTGATAGCTTCCCACATCTCTTTAGCATCAGTCATTTTATGAAATTTAGCAAGATGATCTTCTGGTAAAGCCATAAGCAAAGTGGTCCTTGCTTTTCTTTCTCTTTCTCTTGCTAAAATTTCTTTTGCAGTCTTAGGAGGCAGAACCTTTATTAAACCATTTGTATCAGTTGAGACACTCACGGGACCATTTCCTCTTTGAATAACTTCCCAGATAGGATAGTCTGTATAGGCCAAATAATGTTCCATTTTCATGGCCCATATGTCATATTCTCCCTTCTTGAGAATAGGAAGTTTGATGGTTAAAACAGTGTGAGGAGTTTGTTATGTCGGTGTTTGTGATGGTGGTGGTGGTGGTGGAATATCATCTTCTGGTCCAACCATTGAATTGCTTTGTAAGATAGAGGTTTATAATTGGTTTTTGTTCTTCTTACTTAGAGTTTTTCTAGAGGCTCTGATTCCACTTGTGGATCCCTTTGAATATAGATCTTACTACCTTGTTAAGGGTTGTAGCTAATATGAATAGATTCACACAAACTACAGGAGAAACAATGATTAAGAACACTATAAGTTATGCAGAATCTAACTTATAATGCAAAGAAGAACAATGAATATTGATAACTAAACTTTTGTATTAATTGCTAACTATTAGATTGACAATGAACCGATTGTCTCTAACTATGCCGTAAGGGTTCCTTTTATACACAAAGGAAAACCCTAATCTTAGCTTACAAAACGCGTAAAAGATCATGCATATCTTTTCCTATAATAACTCATGCATATCTCTTAAACGGTACTAACTTATTTATACTAACGAAAAAAAAAAAAAAAAAAAAAAAAAAAAAAAAAAAAAAGGAAAAAAAAAAAAAAAAAAAAAAAAAAAAAAAAAAAAGAAAAAAAAAAAAAAAAAAAAAAAAAAAAAAAAAAAATACTAACTATCTGAGTAGTACTTAACATTTTGTACTGTCAGTACTAACTACAACTAGCGGTACTAAGTATATAACTAACGATACTAAGTCAGGAATGTATAATTCCCAACAAGAATGGTAGATAACACACTCTTCACTAAAAAGAAAGACTCCAACCTCATTATTGTCCAAATATATGTTGCTGACATTATATTCAGATCAACTCATCAAGAAATGTGTGATGACTTTGCCAAGATCATGCATGATGAGTTTGAAATGAGTATGATGGGGGAACTAAATTTTTTTTCTTAGGATTACAAATAAAACAATTAGATGATGGAATATTCTTTAATCAATCAAAATATATTAAGGAAATGCTTAAGAAATTTGGACTAGAAGACTCTAAGCCAATGAAAACCCCTATGTCTACAGAAACCAAACTCATGAGAGACGAAGAAGGTGAGTCCGTAGATAATGCCAAATATAGAGGCATGATAGGTAGTTTATTATACTTAATGGCAAGTAGACCCGATATCATGTTTAGTGTTTGCCTTTGTGCACGCTTTCAAGAGGATCCCAAAACCTCTCACCTAGAAGTGGTTAAACATATCTTCTAATACATTAAAGGCACTATGCATTTAGGATTATGGTATCCTAAGGGATCCGGCATAGAAACAATAGTGTATGCGGATTCGAATCATGCGGGAGATTACGTAGATCGCAAGAGAACTAGTGGTGTTTGCACGTTTATGGGATGTTGCCTAACATCTTGGTTTTCAAAGAAGCAAACCGCTCTTGCCATCTCCAGAACTGAAGCGGAATATGTAAGCGCCGAAAAGGCATGTCAACAAGCCCTATGGATGAAACAAGCTCTCGTAGACTATGGCATTAGGTTAGATGACATTTCAATAATGTGTGATAACAAATGGGCTATAGACTTAAGTAAGAATCCCGTCCAACACTCACGAACAAAACACATTGAGATTAGCCATCACTTTCTTCGCGATAATATTCAAAAAGGGAATATCTCTATAGAAAAGGTCTAATCGGAAGACAACAAAGCCGATATTCTAACTAAACCACTTAAATGTGAGCCATTTAACTACTTACATCTAGGTCTAGGAATGATGGCACAAATTGATTAAGTTTTCGGCATAATAAAGAAATGATAATCATCAATAAAATGTTTGTTAAAAATCTGAGAAAATTTTTCTCAACAGGTGGCGGCCCCCTTAATTCATAAAGGGCTGCCCCTTTAATTTTAAGGGGACCACCCAGACTTTAAGGGGACCACCCACCTGACTGACTAATTTTTTTTCTCTTTGTCTAGGTTTCTATTTTACACAAAAACATAAGATTGGGAAAAGTCCATAAGCAAACTTTTATAAATTCTCATCTAAATGCATATCTCATTATACATATACACAATAGTCCCATCTATTATTTTCGAAAAAATATTTCTCACAACTAAGGCTCACATAAAAATCAATTTTCCATATAATTTAGATATGCTAAAAACATTTTTCACATATGCATAATTTCTCTTACTTGTTGAAAAGTATATAATCTAATATATATTCTTTCAACAATCTTGATTGAGCAAAATTGAATCAAGGAGTACTTGGAATATTTCTTAGGTTTACATGTCTTATGTCCGAAATAATCGCTATTTCTCCCATTGTCGTACTATGCACGACACTATTATTTGCACAAAAGTTCGTTTATTTTTCCTTAACCCACTTGACAAAAAAAATTCCTGTGATTATATTTAGTCATTATTATTATACACTTCCACTCTTTTGATCTTCATTCAAGTTATGATTATAAGCCGAAATATATGTGAAATAGTTTTATCCTACATCTTATCATTATGTAGTAAAGTTAATGCTTTTGCTGCGATGCGAAAATCTTCAATTGCCATAAAAGATGGACTGCTTGCAAACTTAACCATCCCCAAAACAAAAACCACACCCAAATTTTGAGAAAACGATTTTTGGAAAATCTGAAAATGCCGTAGCGTCCCCCATATTACATAAAGGCGGGGGGGGGGGGTGGGGGGGGGGGGGGGGGGGGGGGGTGACCCTTAATTTTAAAGGGACCGACCCCTAATTAAGGGGACCAACCTAGTAGATCACGGGTAAAATAGTTTTTCATCCCTTTTTGACCAAATACCCCCTAGACTTAGCTACTGTTTCCTTAAATTCACAAACATTTCTTGGATTTGATCCTTTAAATGTTCATTCTTCCTAATTTAAACCTTTCCTCCACTATAAATACATCCTCAACCATCATCATCACAATCATCCTCACCAATGACATCTCCTAACAAACCCACATCCAAACCATCAAGGGTAGCCAAAATGAGTGTGAAACCCATTTAGAGGAAGAAACTACCAGTTGTAACACATCCAATGAGCCTCAAGTAAGTTCACCTACAACCAATGCCAAAACCACTCACTCCTCATCATGAACCATCTTATGAAAACAATCACCCCAATCAAGCATTACCAAATCCTTACATTAAGGACACTCCCACATCACCACAAGTTGTCTCACATCCTCCATTTCCCATCTCACCCATCAATTCACATGTTACTCACACTCAAGCTCCACCTCAAAGTGACAACCAAACTCAACACACACCACCTCTATCTCCAAGTAGAGAAAGCCTAGTTGATGACATTAATCAACTACAAGACCTATCAAATCTCTTAGCCATGCATCTCTCACAACAACAAAACAACATTCCCTCATCACCTTACTCTCCAAACCTACCACACACCCTTAACATTAACCAAGTTGAAACCTATGTTGGGTATTGCCCTTGTTGCATCTTCACCCAAAAACAATTCCTTGCTTTAAGTGAGGATATCAATTGGATTGAATTCCTCCTCACTCGACCTCATCCACCACCTAGAGTTCAAAGAGATTACCCTTCCACAACCGCCTCCGCTCCAAACTCTCCGACCAACTAATCTCATAATATGCCTCCAAATAATCGTCAAACCCTTTTGTGTCGCAAGCAAGTCAAAAATCCTTATATGGCTATTTAGTATTTTTTTTGTTTTTCTTTATGTATGCTTGTGTGAAGTTCACACACATTGTCCTAAATGAATGAAGTATCTTTTGCTTTGATGTTTGCTTGCACTTGTCATATTTTTCCTTCCTTCTTGCTAAATGTTAGAAAAATATTTTGTATTGTTCTACTCGTTTTTTGTAACCAGAAACATACTCGATTCCTTGGTGCCTCGGAACTAGGGGAGCACACATCCAGGGTGGAGCATTGTATTCCGTCGATTTTACTAGCAATTCTCGACGATGCCTTTTTGATTCTACAAAAGAGGGAGAAATGACATAAAACTCACTAAATACTTGTTTAAAAATAGATTTACATTTAATGAGTTTAAATTTTATAATCATAAAAATGGGGGAGATTGTTGATAGAAATAATGCCTAAAAACATTTTTAAAATTTTTCACATCTTTACGTTTTGATAATCACAAAATATAAAAACGTTCAATATAAAATTAAACATAAACAAGTAATTAGTAGTAAATTTTCATTTCGAAAATTATATCACCTAAAGGTATGAATAAATAGATGCTTAATGCATTTTATGATCAAAGAAAATTTTTATTCAACCTCACACTTTTATAAAATTTTGTAAACATTTTTATAAACATTACAAAACATTTTCTACAATTAAAAAAATATTTTATTCAAAATAAACATTTTGAAATTCAAATTTTCAGACCTAAAACGGCTAGAAAAGTTTCTGAAAATTCCCCCTACACAAAAGACAAACTCGGGAGCCCCTAGTCTAGGGAGGCCCCTTAAATACACGGGCGGCCCCCTTAATTTTAAAGGGACCGCCCACCTATTTAAAGGGACCACCCATAGATAGACGCTCCTTCAGTTTGTCCTATAAATACTAGACTTTTTCCTACTATTTTCTCACCTTTTGCACTTATTCTTTCTGTTCTAAAACAGCCCACACATCTCATTAAAATCCTTTGATCATCTAATCATAAAGCTTTGTTTCTAAGTGATCCAAGCTTAATTCCTCAAGTGCAAGAGAAGAATACTTCCATCATCAAGTGAAGAAGTATTACACCTTTGTGTGTTGTTGCAATCTTATTGCATCCATATCATAACTTGTAAATCATTTGTAAATCTTGTAAAGTTGTGTAGTTGTTAGATCTTGGTGATTGTTGTAAGTATAGTTAGATCTTGGTGATCTTTCCTAGTAGTGTTAGTTAGGTGTGATTATAGTAGTGGCTTGGTGAAGTAGTGGTGTGAAGAAAACGGTGTAGAAGAAGTTAGTGTAGTCGGTGAGATCAAGTTGTGAGAGTGAATGTTGTTAAGTTGTTGTAAGATTGGTTTCTAGCAATATAAGACTCGACAACTAGCTAGTAGTCCCATAAAATCAAGATATAGCCAAAGTTGTGTAAGGGTTTACTCCGCATAATGGGAGTTGTTTTGACATAGTGAAAAAAACTATCGAGTTACTTGGCTCGATAGAAAGTTTGGTGTGATTAGGGCGAAGAGTCTTTGCTACCCCGAAACACTATCAAACCTCAGCGTTGGCTTTGATTGTTCTTACTCTTAGCTCCTGTTCAACTTTTTTTTTTCATAATAACATTTGATTGTTTCAGATAATATATTGTTTCATAATAGTTGCAAGTGTTGAATTCCTATAAAGACGAGAACTATGAAGTTTTTTATAAAACTTTATAAACATTAAAACCCAAAAGTGTAAACGAATACAACCCCCTTTACTAGTTTTCCATTATTTTATATTTTCTGTAAGACAAAGTAATTAACTTAATAAGAAGTGATTTAGGTATAAATTATAATTGTTTTTGGTGTAATACGGTTAGGTATAGAGTCGCGATAGATAGGAATTGTTTGAGCAGAATATTAGGTCAGGTGTTCGACAAATGATATCTCCAATGATGGAAACGTGATTTTTGATGAGTCCTTATAATCCATTGATAAGTGTCAAGAGTCTAGCTTTTCAAAGTCTGGCCGCGACCAAAGACGATGTCGAAGGTCTATCTTTTCCAGAAAAGTGTCAAGGACATAAGAATTCGGGTCAAAGTTGGTCTGATCTTCGGGGAGGAGAGTAAAGAACCCCTACTTAAAAATTCAAATTAGTTTTGGGGTTACACTAAAAATCAGAGGTCAATATATTAGGTATCTTTTATTAACTCGTGTTCGAACACACATAACATTAAAACATATTCTAAAGTATTTTTAAGGACTTCAAACCTTTTTTGTGTTCTACAGATCCGAATGCTATCTGAGTACTTTTATCAATGATAGATTTTTTAAATCAATAGTTCCACTTATATTTTTTTTTTTAAATCAAAAAACATAGCTCACAACTCATTGGAGAGCCAGGGGATGTAAGAAGAAGATTCAGAAACTTCGCCAAAAAGGAGTCTATGAAGAAAGCTTTTCAAGACATGCTGCATGAATTGGGGGGAAGTTAATCCAACTCATGCATACTACAATGGTTTCTGTACAAGCAAAGACACTGAAGATCCAAGCTGGAGTACAAGTTTCAAGACCTGGTGAACTCAGAAGACATCTTCAGCTTTGGAAGCGCTTTGGAAGACTTTATTTGTGTTGTATTTGTACCTGATAGGAACATTGTAAGTAATTCCGTATGTCCGCATATTGGGGGAAGATTGTTAGCCCTAAAATATGGTGACTAATCCGGAATTACATTTATCATTTATAGTCGGGTCGGGTTAGTTTAGCTAGTCGATATCGGGACTATAAATACTCCCTCCATACTTCCATGGAGGGGTAGGAGTTCACATTGTAAAGTGTGAGTGTGTGTGTGGTTCCTTTTTCTCTATTAAACCACACACATACAAACACACTCCTTCTTCCTCTTTTTTCTTCTTCTTCTCTTTTCTCTCTTTTTCTCTCTAATAATATGGCTCAATTTCTTTTCCATTTTACCAAGCCTCCGGATCATTGTTCAAAGGGTGAATCGTGATAACAGCTTTACGATTTGGATCATGGGACACGTTCCGTCCTAGATTTGGTTGTTTTGGATGAATACATGTTAGCCTATATAATAGTTAGCTTAACCGTCCTGCCATGTTTTGTTTTTATAATCACAGTAATTTTTTTAAAGCTTGAATTGTGTGACGTAAACCTATGACTCTCACCAACCGTTGTGTTGACATTTTAAGCATCATTTTCAAGTGAGCATGTTGAGGGGTTTGAAGGTAAAAGTGGCTAGAGAGACCTTAAGATTGCATATAGAGTCTATCTTCTGATTTTCATTTCGTACTTGTTTATTGGATTCTTCCTTAATGCTGTTTGATTTCTTAGGTTTGTGAGGCATGTTAAGTCTATGTATTAATGAGACCCTTTCGCATTAATGCAAGATTTCTTTGTTTTCAGTATTGTCATGACACATCGTGTCTTTTATATTTAATTATGCATATAGTGATTCTCTATTGTTGACACCATTGTGTTATGATGATATCCATGAAGTTACGCCTCATGTTTCCGCCTTGGCGGGGTGTGACAGATTGGTATCAGAGCCTTTGGTTATAGAGTAGTAGGTGGTTGAGCCTAGACTATAACCTAGGAGTCCTTCATATAGATGCATTTTAGGGCCTAAGTGTTTATGTACGTATCTACTATACTTCTGCTATTCGAAGCTTTAAATTTTTCTTTATTTGTCTATACTATATTAATAATACCATTATATATTGTGTATATATATATATATATATATATTTTACTTCCACATTATTGGGATCTAATAGTATATACCCTTCCTTACTATTTTGGTCATGTCTCTCTCTAACCGTAATAGAATATATGAGTTTAGCTATCTAGGCGTTTTCGTATTCTTGTTTTCTTTGAGTTTTATTTCGACCCATGGGCTACTCGATAGCTTATGATTCAAAAGAGGAGCCAATTAAGGAGGAGCCTCTCGAGGAACCGAATGAGCACTACAGAAAAAACTAGGGGCTAATGCAACACTTAAAAAGCAACACTTTAAAAATATGTTGCATTTTAAATAACAGTGGTTATATGGCAACATTTTAAGGAGAAGTGTTGCAAGCATATAACTAATGCAACACTTTTTTAAAATGTTGCAAATGTTATTAGATAAAGGCAACATGTTTAATAAGCAATGCAAAACTTCATTAAAAGTTTTAAATTAGTTTTTATGGAAAGACATCATGTTTTATACGTTCCATTTACTTAAGGTTAAATTAAACCAATAGTTTAAATTGCTAATGACATATATTTATTTATCATAGAAAGGCGGAATACAATATGGACAACATAGAAATTTTAGAGGTTTGATAAATCGTTCATTCGGGGTTATCGGTTCGGGTATTTCGGGTCAGGTTAATTCTGGTTCGGGTCAACCCGAATATGAGTAAAATATAAAAAAAGAAATTTTGTGCTCTTTTCAATATAAAATGTATTAAAAAAATATTATTCGGGTCGACCCGAACCCGAGTTAGCAAAAAATTTCATACCCGATACCGGCCTTATTTAGTAATCAGGTTGCTCGGGTTGATACAATAAACCGAATAAAATTTTGAACCCGAGTAACCCGACCCGAATAGGTTTAATCGGGTTGGGGTCGAGTTGGATTTTTTGACATGCATTGTTTATAAAGAAATCAAATTACCAATATTTGTAATTAAAAAATAAACTTCTTTATACTAGTCCAATTTATTTGAAAGTATTTTTTAAATGTCTCCAATTTTTATAGTGCAATTTTTTTTAAAAAAAGAAAAAGTTTAAGCAGATGAACAACTTTTTGCCTAAAATCCCCAATTCTACGATTGATGAGCTTTTTTTCCTCAAATCATTTTTACCACTTCCATAACATTTTATAATCCCTCCTAAAGTGGCGTTTCTTTTCCCCTAATACAATTTCCCTCCAAGTATGTATTTATTCTAATTGGTATATAGCTTATCCATCATAGTGCATCAATCATCCCTTAATCCATGCTCGAATGTTCTTCCAGCTTGTCTAGTTTATACCGACAAGCAACAGGTAATTGATTCATTTTTAAGTATCATGAACTATATTATATTAGAAATTGCATATGAAAATTTCTTTTGGTGATAAGATATTTTATTGTAGAAATTGAGTGCCAAGTATCAATTAATTTATTGCATATGTTTCTTAGCTCTTTGTAATCTTATATATTACTTAACATTAATTATATGTACGAATTTCTTTTATTCATAGATGGAATATCTATTAAAATGACCCATTATATTTTTTTGAAAAACACCAAGTGTTGAGGAAATCCCATAAGAGAAGTTGAGTCAATAGAGCTAGAACTTATTTAAATGTATTCAAATGTTGCTGATGGCATTATGCTTGTTTGTCTCATTATGTTTCACACTTGTATAACTCTCTCTATTTGCCTAATATGTTGCGGCAACTTTTAGTAAAATATTACATGCATCTCTATTTGCCTAATGTGTTGTTACTATATGCAATGTATGAGGTTGTGCCTTTTTTTCTCATTCACAAATTAGATTCTTGAAAGCTATCTTACTCACTTTATGTGTTTCAAGTTTTAATATTTGATGTTTACTACATTTAGTGGATCAGATTACACTATGGCATTTAGTTATTTCTAATAAAGGGTTATATATGTTTTATTTTTCAATAACTATTAGATAAAAACTATATAAGTGTTATCTTCTAATAGCTATGCACATACTTGAAAATTGATACGACTGACATTAACATAATGTTTATTGTTGGTGCTAGATTTTTAAAACGTCATTGATGGGAAACAAACGAATGCATAATCAAGGTGCCCAAGAAATTATGACTGATTATGAGAGGAGTAAAATGTTGAAGGTCCAGGAGAACCAAGAAATATTATGAGAGTTGGGAGTTAAAAATATCGCCAAGTCTTTGACAAGTTTGGCAGTAGCTTAAAATACAAAGAAAAGGCAAAAGAAATCTAAGGTTACCAAGATGTAGAGTACAACCCTGAAGATTTATTGTGAGGAAAATTACCAAGAAGTTTCTACACATGTTACCGCTTTAATAAAGGTAACAATATTAGAAATCTTTCAATGTGCCAAGTTTTTTCATAAATGGTAAAATAGATAATGTCTAAGTAGGACAAACCCTTCCCAACAAGATATATCAGCTATCAAATGAATATCAGCACCTATAGAAATATCAGCAGGCGCAGACCAATCATCATACTCATATCTCAGATATAAATCATTACTCCTTACGGAATCCGTAACACACTCTGAAACACAGACTTTATCAATAATATATACTTTTTGCACTCCCAAAATCCAGTATTAGAGTTCATATTTTGAAAGCAATCCATGCCATCTGAACTAATGCCAAAAAACTCAGAATTCCTACCATTGAAGTCATCCAGAATTAGTCTATGAATCCCATCAGAAATAGCCCAAACATGCCCAATATAATTATTCCAAACAATGGTGTACACAGTATAATGCTTATCAATCCAAGAAGCAAGACCAAAAGACATACCAGACGAGCTATAAACTTGTAAATCGTTAGCATATAGGGAAATCACAGCAAACATAAGGTCAGCCAGAGAGAAAATAACTCTAAGCAAAATGAACATGGAACCTACATACTTGAACCAAGGTAGAGCAGGACACCACAAACATCAGATTAATTCTATCATTGTGCCAATTTTGTACAACTTTTCTCTTATTGATAAACTTTAATGTGTCACAGCTACATCGTCGACATTATATTGCGCCAATGTCGTTGAAGCACAACTTGATGGCCCTAACATGGAAAAAGCAGGTTAACTTGATTTACATAACCACATTTTTGCAATTTTGTTGTTTAAATGTATGTATTCTAATTGTTGCTTATTATGTATATTGAATATTACTCATAGCTATTCCGACTTCAAGGAAAAGTGGCCCAACAATGATGCACGATATTCATGTACGAATGTCTGATGCACGTGAGAATATCAATTGCAAATTTGCAATGAATATGGACAACCTGTTGGCCCTGTAACTAAGGAGAAAGATACAGTTGGTAAGTTCTCTCGGTTTTTGGGCACAATAGCTCGTACATACAGTTATGCGCCTTTGACCTGTAGTTCATGGCGAAAAGTACCTCATAAGGACAAGATGTGGGAATATGTACTGGTAAACTTTTAAAGCTTGTTTATATACCCTTTATTAATGAATCTTTTTCTTCTTTTACAAATTAGATATTGTGCGATCAAGTACTACCAGTTTAGAAGCTGAAAATAGTCAACATGCCGATAAGTACAAAAAGCTTGAAGAGATTTATGAACGGAAAATTGTTGAGTTAAAGGAGGACAATGAAAAGAAACTAGAACTAATGAGAAAGGAATTTGTCAACAAGCGTGCCAATTTAGCTGAAGACACGTTGCGAAAGATCTTAGAAAAACTACCTCCTAAAGTAGCTCGCATGGTTCTAACATAAGTGATTATCTCTTTTGGTAAAAGGTATGTTATGTACATGTATCACATGTTTCTGTATTTATAGGATTGCTATTAGATTTTTTAAGGGATTGATATCATGACTTTAGTGGCTTTAATATAGTGTTTGATAACTGTTTGGAAGTGATCAAATCATCCTCAAACTCGAGAAAAATGTTTTCTGTCAGATTTTCAAGCAGTGAACTTCTTGTGGTAGTCAGAATGCTATTATAGTATCAAGGAGCTCTTTTTTGACTTGACTAAAGTCAAAATAAGATCTTCCATTATCAACCCATTCATGACTTTTATTTGCAAACTGCAAACTTTGTGTTGAATAAGCGGCTGCGGCTGACGCAAGAGAATTGACTACTGTATTCAATGCATCATCCCCTACATTTGGTATCTCTAAAATCTTAAAAGATAGCTGTAAAATTGCTTTATCTCAACTGATATATCTGATACAATAGGTTTCATAGTCAATGACTTTAAAGAACATATAGGTTCCTCAATAGATGGCTTACCTTGTGTCACATAATGTAAGGAAAACTAATTTATTCTTTTATATATTTGCCAGGTTGCTTTATTATAACAGGTGGAGGAAATCAAGATTTGCAACTATCAAATGGAAGTCTTTTGAGAATACATGTCCAAGAAGATCTTAGTACTATTTATTAGTTTAGTTGGCATATTTTTTTGTTTAAGTTGTGAACTTTATGGTAGTTTGACATTTGACAAATTTGTACTTGGAAGAATATGATGTTATTAATGATATTATATCATTGCTATGATAGAAACAAATTATGTGTCCACATATAATTAAAACAATGCTTGTATTGTAGCTTTTGAATTTTCTACGGCAAATATGCAGTGCGGAAAAGCTAAATGAAGTGTTGCCTCTAATTGAAAAAGTGTTGCACAGTATTCTTAAAATGAAAAAGAAGTGTTGTATTAGATGATGGAAAGTGTTGCACTTGATGCATAAAAGTGTTATCATCGGTCGGTGTTGTATAATAAGAAGTGTTGCCCATAAGTATCAAAGTGTTGCAATATAAAAGTGTTACATTTGTAAACATGAGCAACACTTTGGCAAAAGTGTTGCACATTATGGCAAAAGTGTTGCTTTAGACCTAAGGCAACAGAGCCTAAGGCAGCACTTGAAAAAGTGTTGCACTAGGCATTATGCAACATTTTTAGGCCTAATACAACACTTTACGAGTGTTGCTTTAGCCCCATTTTCTAGTAGTGGAGGAAGGTTAGTTAGAAGAGTCAGAGAAGGAGGCCGACTCAGATCTCTTGTCGGATGCTCGTAGCAGGCCTGGACCCGCGGAGTCGGGTGACTCTCGCGAAGGCAAAGTCAAACTCAAGCGAGACCCAGCATAAGTTTATTTCGTCTTTTACCTCGTCACGATGCTATTGATTATTTCTTTCGGATATTTTGTATTTTGGAGGCGCTGCGAGACTTTCGTTCCTTTATGTCGTTTCGATTTTATCTTTATATAAGTAAGTATTTCTTTGATGGAGCATCCTTTCTGTGTTATATTGGAGTGGTTTAAGATGTGCAATGTGGTATATGTGCTTATATGTGCGTTATCATTGAGAGGTGTAGTCTTGGAAGTAAGTATACGTGTGAAAGGATGCAATTATAATTATGGTGGCCAACATAATTATAAAGGCATCACACACGTAGACTTGTGACCATGATTGCATTGATCGGTGTTTGCTTGTTAGTTGGTAGTGTAAGATGTTATATTATGTGCGGTTGTATTATGAATAGTTATGAAGTTAGTAAGTTTTCCTTCTATCTATCGCTTGCGGATACCCCGGATACCCGTTAATGCTATTATTACGATTATTGAGTTTGTTCGTCTGCTCGATTATTCGCTCGGATATATAACCCTCATTTTAGCATCCCTTGTTTGTACCATGACGGTATGGATGATCTAACTTTTCTATTCGGCGTCTTGATGAATATTGGTTGTTCGGATCTGCTTCTTTGGATATTGGTACGTTCCATTGGTTCTTTCGTTGTATTGATTACTCGTATGAGTATCAAAATTTTCTTTTAAGCGCTAATTGTTCCTAAAATATTAGTGCGGATCATTACTCCGTTCTTTATATATCCTTTGGTTTTCGTAACATGTTGCGACATGTTAGTACCGACGTTTTTCTATGGTTTTTCTTTTGATCGTAAGTACGGATTAGTCTTTACGTTCTTCTTTTGGTTCGTAATGTCTTCGTATGAATTTCTCTTGTGCATGTTCGCTTCACTGTTATTCTGACTATATGGTTCATGGTACTTTCTTTCGCTTTCAAACAATAAAATTGTGTTAGAGTCTTTACGGTATTTTACAATCTCTTTTGGTATTACGATGTTCTTGTTTGAGTAACATATTTTATATTAATGTCAAATTATGAAAACCTTTTGAAGTATATCTTGATGGTGTTTGGTGAAAACTATTTTGAAATGATTTTATGAATACAACACTTTTATGGAAATGTCTCTTTATTGTTTTTTTAAGAAACTATGTTTACAATAAATTTTGAAACAATATGATAATTGGTTGACTGACAAAACTATTTTTTTTAGATAATATTTATGAATAAGATATGATAATATTTTTTTTATATGCTTGTTTTTGATAAATTTTATAATTATAAAAAGGATGTTTAAAGTAATTTATATATGGGTAAGATGCGATACACTGTTAAATAACTGTCTCTGGATTTTAAGACAACCATGATTAAAATGAATTTTATAAAGATTATATTTAGGATGATTTTTAAAAAAATGATTTTTTAATTAAAACGACTTTATTTAAATTGATTTTTATAAAAACATTATTTAGTTGGTTCTTTCGAGTAAAGTCGGTTATTGGTATAAGAATCCTATCTTTTCATTTATCAATCTTGATACGTATTGTTATTCATTATGTGTTTATTTTGTCGTGGTACGCTTGTTGATTCTTTCGTTTGCATTTTCTATCGATACACATATTCTATCCATTCTTTTAAGGATTCTTATGACATTTGATCCGCATCTATTTCCATATGTGGAATCCCTCATATGTATTCTAGCCTTTGATTCGATATTCGTTTGCTACCCTATTCGGTATTTCGTAACCCTTAGAAGTAATTGATATACGTTTTATTCGACCAAGCCACTCTCCGTGAGGAGTACATGTGTTGTTAAAAAGAAGAACGGTTCAATTCGAATGTGCATAGAATATCAAGAGTTACACAAGCTGACCACCAAGAATCTTCCAAGGATCGACGACTTGTTCGACCAGTTACAAGTTTCGCGTTATTTCTCTAAGATAGATATTCGTTCCGGTTACCATTAGTTAAGAGTACATGGAGAAGATATTCTCAAGACGGCATTTAGGACGCGATATGGACACTTTGAGTTTACGGTTACGCCTTTTGGGTTAACCAATGCACCAACGGTTTTCATAGACTTGAAGAACCGGGTGTGCAAGCCGTATTTAGACAAGTTTTTCATTTAGTTTATCGATGATATCTTGATCTACTCGAAGTCTAAGGAGGATCACGAGGTTCATTTGAAGTTGGTGTTAGGGCTGTTGGAGAAGGAAAAGTTGTTTACCTAGTTTTCCAAGTATGAATTCTGGCTAAAAAGAAGTGCGTTTTCTCAGACACGTAGTTAACAACAATGATATTCACGTAGACTCTAGTAAGATAGAAGCAACAAAGAATTAAAAAGTACCTAAGACGCCATCTGGGATACCATCATTCTTGGGATTGGCAGGTTACTACCGACGTTTCATAGTAAATTTTTCTAAGATTGCTAAACCCCATACTTTACTGACTTAGAAGAATAAGAAGTAGGAGTGGGCCAAGGAACAAGAGGAAGCTTTTTAGACGTTGAAGGGTAAATTGTGAAATGCACCAATATTGTCATTGCATGATGGATCCAAAGAGTTTGTAGTTTACTGCGACGCGTCGAATCAAGGATTAGGTTGTGTACTCATGCAAAGAGGCAAGATAGAGAACTCGACAGCAGAAATGCTGCATGGCCTGAACCAACTAATGGAAAGGACAGAAGGCGGAGGTATGTATTTATTATGGGTTCCATTAATAGGTGATGTAAGGACATTAATGATGGACGAGACTCATGCATCAAGGTACTTGGTACATTCGGGAGCAGATAAGACGTACTATGACCTTAGAGATATGTATGATGGCCATCAATGGAGAAGGATATTGCTACCTATGTTAGCAATTGTTTGACTTGTTTAAAGGTGAATGCTGAAACATCAAAGAACCTCGGGTTTATTGTAACAACTAGAGATACCCGAGTGGAAGTAGGATATAATAACTATCGCTTGTATTAACAAGGTTGCCAAGATCAAGTAAAGTGGGTATGATACGAAGTTGGGTAATAGTCGTCGATAGATCTGACTAAGGTATGTCCCATACATGGTAGTTTAGTACGATGAAGATTTTAACATGGAGAATTTGGCGAGACTCTTTACACTAATCATGTTAGTTACAAGGCTGGAGTGCATGTGTGTCGATCATCTCAGATTGTGGTGGAAGATTTACTTCGCGGCTTTGGTAGACATTGCGGAAGGCATTGAGAACACGGCTAAAACATGCGTACTACTTATCATCTCAAAACGATTGAACCAAAGTGATGCGTACTTCAGACTTTGATGTTATGTTGATGAGCGTGCGTGATTGATTTTTTTTTGTGGTAATTAGTATACTCATCTACCCTTAACTGAGTTTTCTATAATAATAGTTATCATTCGAGTGTTTGATGTGTTCCATTTGAAGCGTTGTATGGAAGGAAGTGTAGGTCACATGTTTTTTTTAGCCGAAATTGGAGAAATTTGGTCGATTGGATCAGAATTGGTATAAGAGACAACTAATAAGGTGATGTTGATTAAAGAAAAGCTCAAGGCGGCTAGAGATTGCCAAAAGAGCTATGCTGACAATAAGCGCAAGCCCTAGAGTTTTAGGTTGGAGATCAAGTGCTACTGAAAGTGTCGCCTTGGAAAGACGTGATGCGTTTTGGAAAGAAATGTAAGTTGGCACCAAGGTAGGACCATTTGAAATCCTTGAAAGGATTGGCCCGATGGATGGCCTATTGATTAAGATTGTCTCAATAATTTAGTAGCGTATTTGATGTGTTTCAAATTTAAAGTAGTATTGGACGGATGCAAATCTGCATGTGCATTTAGAAGAAATTAAGGTAGACAAAACTCTTAGTTTTGTTGAAGAACCTGTTGAGATTACCGATCGTGAGGTTAAAAGTTTAAAGTGTAGTAGGATTCTGATAGTTAAGTCCATTGGAACTCGAAGTGAGGTAATGAGGATTTCATAAAAACTAAGTATCCACATTTTCTCGTTGAGCAAGCTATTGTTGGAAGTACTAAGTAAAGTTGGACACATAGGGTTACTGGCAGACTTTAGTGCACCCTTGAATGTTCTGAGGTGGTTTGGTTAATGTTATATTTTGAATAAACTCGAAGTCGAGCTGATTCTTACAAAACGTTGAGCTTTGTAACAACTCATAACTTAGTTCCAAGACAGTTCTTGTTTGATGAGTTGCGATGTTAAGTTATGAATGACGTTGTTACACAACTTAAGGTTTTTGATGATTTTTATCGAAGACGGGCGATGTTCATGTAGTTGGATGTTTATTTTTGTTTAGAGTTGTTATGCTGCTATTTGTACCCTTGTATGGGCAAGCGAAGTTGTAAGCAGTGGGTTTCCGATCATGAAAGTTAGATGAGATTCAAAGCGTGGCCCAAAGTTTACGTGGGAATGTGAGAACCATATGAAAGCAAAGTATTCCTGATTGTTTGTTGATGATGATATTGAACCTAGTAGTTAAATCTCGGGATGAGATTTCTCTAAGGAGGAGATACTGTGACAACTGTGCTTTGAGCAGGTTAGTCAAACCATTAGTATGGACTTGAACATCATTATGTGTTATACTAATTATGTGTTTATGAGATCTTATGTGAGTTGGCTACCAATCAATGGAGCATGATTGTCTCCTTGTGATTGAAGTTATGATTGTTATGAGTATTTCATTTTGTTCACATTTTAGTGACAATGAAAATGATAGTATAATTCTATGTATGTACGTATTTTATTATGTATACGTATTTATATCTTTAAGTGTTAGTAGTTAGTAAAATTAAAAGTTTAATTTAGAAAATATAGAAATTTGAAATTAGTTTTATTAAGTTGGTAAAATAAAATTAGAAATGAAATTTATTTATAGTCATTTAATTTAGTTTTAATTTAAAAGGTTTAAAATATAAATAAAAGGTTTCCTATA